>CAJUYG010000727.1:88747-109003 GCA_910591675.1 Galerucella calmariensis | reverse complement strand
GTAACCGAAATAATGAATTTATTCCATTTGGCTTTTACACACTGTATGTAACAGTAAAGTGGTACCATCTAAATGCGTCTTACTTCGCGAGTGCCATTTTAAGAACTTGACCAGATGGCAGTTACTTGCAGATGCAGAAATTAGGATTACTGAAGGCACTTCACTGATGGAAGACATTTCTCCTGAATTCAACGAAAATGAAGTTTTCCTGGCTCATACGTTATATCGAAGAACTTCTGATGCTCGAGATTGGATTTCGGGAAGATTTTACATATAACGAGAAGGAGTTCCTCGAAGCAGACTATTCATTGTTCAAAAACAAATCAATTGTTGATTTATTTGAACTGTTTCTGGACGATGGATTGATCCAATTTCTGGTATAGGAAACAAACAAATATGCGCTCTCCAGGAACCAACCCAATCCAGGAGTGTCGCCAGATGAAATGGAATATTTCATTGCAATATTGATCCTTAGCGGCTACAATGAACTCCCTACCAAAAGGATGTAAAATATTCATCAGCTCCCAAACGTACCGGCAGAACGCCATCTCCTATGTCACATACTCAAGGAGTAGCAGACCAAATAAGATATGATGGGATGGATCACCTCGTGGGAAAGGAAAAAGTTCAAGTGATAAGAGAAGGCGGTGTGCCGGAAGCTTGTGTAAAAGCTCCACACTAACACAATTCAAGAAATGTGACGTAAGTCTGTGTCTTGATTGTTTTGTTTCTCATCACACGAGAAAAAAAATAACCATTTTTAAAACAGTTTCAATGTATGATCTATGAGTTTCTCAATAAAACTGTGCTGAGCTAAATCTTGGTTATTTTTGCATACATTAGTGCTTAGCGTTACATATATGTAACACCGTATACTGAGTACCCCAAAACTCTGAGCTTACAAATTTTCGCTTTTCTGTGACATATCAGTTTGCTTAGAAGCAATCATATTAGTTTTGCATCGAAAACTGGAAATAAAATAATCTGAGCACTAATGGGTTTAAGTTGTTTATTGCATAATATTACATTCAACTCAAAAATAAGATTATAAAACTTTGATGATTAAATACATACATTTCAAGATGTCCAGTAAATAACAAACTAAAAAATGCGAATGAAATGAAAACGACAAATCAACACAAGAAATTCTGATAAAATTTTCTGGTAACCCCGGACACGGCAGCCAACTTTTGGACCGTAACTTCCCCCTTTATATGATTAATTATTCCATTTACACTTTGGATATTTAGATTTTGTTCAGTGGCTGCAATTGTTACTACAAATGTCAAAATTGCAAACTTATCGTAAATAAACCATAAAGGTGTGGTTAAAGTGAATAATAAACGCGGAACTAAAAATTGCAATCCCGCAGCTCAACCATTGAAAGGGATATTTAAATTATGTACATCAGTTCATAATTTTACTTTCCTGCAAGGTAAACAGGAGTTTTATTGGAAATACGTTTATAAAATAAGCTCCTGGCGTGTAAAAATCTTCGCTGCTTCATTTTTTACCACCCTAATTTACTAATATGACCATACTTCCTCCATAAATGAACCTCAAACAATCATAGATATTGAAACGCAAAATGTTGAATGGCGTTGAAACAAAAAAAATGATGGAATATAGTGCAGGATCTTGCCTAACTGACTGATTAAATTCGGAGGTAAACTAAGCCAGTTCGCAGGGCTTTGTTACCTTATTAAACTTCAGAAACAAAATCGAATTCGAAGGTCAGCTATAATCCGTTAGTTAAAAAAAAGAGCTTAACGTTTCTGTGTAATAAATAAAACTATCTGAGTAAAAAAATGTATACAATGTCTGTCGTGAGATTTACAGAAAAAAAAGAGTTAGTAATCATAAAAAAATATCAAAGATTTAGCACACTAAAAATATATCTATGTGGGTGAAGCCAACTCTTTACTTTAACTTCTGCTCTGACACTTTCTAATGTCAGTCGCCACACACTGGACGGTATGCAACGGTTATGGTCCTTGCAGAACCAATGCTCCCAATTTCTTGACTTATCCCACGGAACTGGAGCCAGCACTCACAAATATTGCACTCCTAGGTACCTTCTAGGAACTGTTGTACACCTAGGGACTGTTTTTACTCCAGGGGACTTTTTGTACTCCAAGAGACTGTTGTACTCCGAGAGACTGTTGTACTCCAAGAGACTGTTGTACTCCTAGGGACTGTTTGTTTGTTCTCCAAGGAACTGTTTGTCTCTGACTGTTCAGTAATCCAGATTCTTATGAGATAACGACACATCAGTTTTCAAGATTGCTGTTAATATTATTATTAATGGATTGCTGCACAGTTCCACACTTGTTCATTTGTCGACAGACGATGGGAGAAGACCAGCCCGCGCCTTCTCCGTTCTTATTTAAAGAATTAGGAATTATCGGTAGTCTACTCCACCAAAAATCAAAATTCTTAAGAAAGTCATTGATAAAAATAAAAGCTGAAAGGTTGAACGCAAAGTTCACAAGATATACAGATAGAGGCAACATGCTACCAGCTCGGAACCCGTCAGCATGTAAAAGGGAGTTAGAAAGTAGGAGGTATATGCTGTCTTTTTCTAATAGCGTGTATGCTATATACACACAGACAAAGGAAGAAAACCTGTGATCGTCTGTCTCTTTCTCTCTCACCGGAGTTCAGACGGACATTCCCAATTACACAGCGTCCTATGACTTGTTGCCTCTATCTGTATGAACACAACTGTTCAAATTTACTTATTTCTATGTGAATTGTATCAAATGTCATGGAATGTTGATAAAACTAAAGGTTCCAATAACAATGTTGGAACTTTAGTTCTTTATGTCAGGTTAGGTTTGAGCGACCGGGGGTCGCGACGCAAAAGATCTGACCGTGACGTTACGTTATGTTACGTTGCTTCGTAATGTGCCTTACTTGCGTGCGTGTGCTCTCTCCCGAGTCTCTCTTTCGTTTACCAGCGATTCATATGCTACCACCGATGCTAAAGTAAAATTCTATGCAAAGCTGGTATTCGCAGAGCTGGTGATCTACTTGAATTTGTTCGGATACAGCATCGGTTGTCAGGACGATAGGTTGTGTTTACTGGTTTCCAAGTTTAACACGTCGGTACAATTTCACCAAAATGCAAAATATATCTTAAACTGATCGAGAAGTATAAATGTCACTTTTGACATTTCGTTAATTTCGAAGAGATTTAAATTATTTTATTCGGAAATTATTTCAATACGATCGCGTATGAGAGTACCATAAAATTTTTGAATATGATCCATTTATTAGCCAAAATTCCCATCTACCATAGGGGTACAAAGTGTATTAATAAGTGATCAATCCATTTTTAAAAATTTCTATTTCATGGACGGTTAATTTTTAAAAATTTTCACTTACAGTAGGTGTACGAAGTAATTTTGAAGGGGGTTTATTAATTAATTTGTGTGTCGATAAACCAATATTCCGGATGGAATATAAGCTATGACTTGATCATTTATCAATTTTCACGGTTGATTCATAAACTGATTGATTTTGTTTTAACCCTTTACAATAATCTGAAAACAAACCATAATATCCTCCCATTTTAGTTGTTGCGGCACTGATAGTTATAAAGACCTTATAAAAAGATTATAAGGTTGATAAGTCTCCAAGTATCCAATTCTTAAGGGGTAGTTCGGGAAACCGCTCTTTACAATTTAACAACCCGATTTCTATCTCTTTGTGTAGGTACAATCATAAAGAGATTCCATTACTTCGTTTGAAATTTAACTTCTTTCTCCTTTCTTTGCCGTTTTGAATGCGGTAATTTTTTTTATTTTAGAATCTATAAAACATCAAATAAGGATTTTCCAGTTGTAGTGAATTTTTAAGATAGCTGATTATTAATAATAGTAGTATGGTCGCTTTGTCTTTCAAATCTTCATATATTTCACTCTTGACAAACTTATCCTGGCCCTTGTGAAATGCGCTAATGGAAAAGGAACTACTTTGTAAATATTTTTGGATCTCCCCAAAATTTTACATAGTGGATAGATATTAATTGAGGTACAATCTCAGTTACAGCAGCTCATATTAATATTTTTCGCGAGAAATAAATTAGGAATTCCAGCCAGATAAATGAGTGAGCTTTGTTTGTCAACGAATTCTCTTTTTTCTCTGTTGTCTGTTTCTCTGTTCTTACATTGTTACATTGTTAGTAATAGAATCAATTTTGCATCGTTAGTTTGTAAACAAGAATTGAGCAAACCGGTTAATTTGAAACTATTATGTCCTCAAACGTAATCAGTTAGATCAGTACAAATAATGACAGTCGGTTAAAATAGTATATTAAAGTATAATTAAGTGGATATTAAAGTCTTTAAAACACGCGCGATGCGGAGTGCTCGAAATAGAGCAAGTGTTTTAAAGACCAGTTATCCACGAATACTTTACGTTATTTTTTTTTATTGGAGCACTTTGAAATTATAAATACTGGTCTATAACTTCTACAACAAGAAGAAATGGAAATCATAGATGGAAATAAGAACTAAATGTCAAATGGTTGAATTCGTGATGTATATATGATGTATACCTTGCGTTGTCATGGAAATGAGAAAAACATAAAAACTAATTTGTATTTTGATGGAAGTTCAACCTTATTGAGTTCTGTGAATGTCAAAAGTATTAATTTAAATACCACTTCCTAAGATTTGAAAAATCGAAATATCAATATTTCAAACAATACCAACGGCACTTTCCATTTTAATTTATAAATTTGACATTGTTAAAAAAATATTGTTCGAATAAAAGTTTTGACGTTACAAACTACTCCTGTCAGATCAATAATAAAAAAATTGTTAGACATGATTTAGACCATAGATTTAGACTTCGTTTCTCGAGATGTTGATGTTGCCACGGTAACTTTATGACACGCGCGTTTTTTAAAGTTCGATTTAAAAACGCTGAGGCGTGCTTTGAATAGGTAAAATAGTTCACCAATAAAAAAAAATAATCAATGGAACTACTACAAATAAAGCTTTCATTTAACATGCTAGACTTGTAGATATAGATAGATCAACGAATTAAGCAAGAAACAAAAAAACCTCCAACCCAAATTCGTCCCAAAATAATAAATTGAGTTATTCCTTCCGACGCTACGGTCGAGCACAAATACTATAAAAAGAGAGTTTAAAAAAATAAAACTCGTCAACTTAAAAAACGAACACATTCCCGTCTGGAATTGTTATGTGCAAACTTTTCAATATCGTCTATTAAATAAAAAACATAATATAATATGTATGTATTTAAAACATATTTATAGTGATGCTCAGACAAAAGCTGTGGTCTTGTACCCTTAGAATCCTTCAGAGTAACTCTTTCCATTTGAGAAAAGCTGTGTTTAACTATACTGATGATGCATGAGAAATTTGTTCCAGTTTTTGTGATAAAATCTTCGCTTTAGGTTTCTCAATATACTATAAAACAACACTTCTAATCAAAATTATTTGAACTACTTTAATAAACGCTTGCTCCTATGTCGTTAGTAGTTCTAAGGTCCAATATTTTCGAGTTTAGAACAATGTGGGACCACAGAAATTCCCTGAAGCAACTGGCAAAAAACAAATTAAATTTCACATGGGTAACAGGCCATAAAGGAATACAGCAGACGCTGTTGCTGGAGAATATACAAAGCGTAAACTTTGCAAGTGCAAAGCAGTTGTTTGCCAAAGACTTAAATATCTTGAGGTATTTGCTTTGACATCCCAGTGGATTACGGAAATAGTCAACTTATAAATAATTTGGATATTATGGACTCCTGTTTTTTAAATTTTTGTAAAATACTGAAAATGATAAATGGACTTACATAGCTTAGACCAATGACTGTATGATTATGGCGTAGATACCGCTATCTGTCAATAAAACACATAAAGGGTATGAAACAAGTGTTTATCGTAAGCCAACACACACTAATAGGTATTTTAATTTTGAATCAAATCCTGCTGTAAGCGTTAAAAAAGGGGTAGTATAATGATAATCATTTCACAAAGGAGACAACTCTACTGAAAAATGTTTTAAATGCCAATAATTACCCGGCAGAATTTGTAAATAAAGAAATCAAGAATATAGAGAAAGGCTCATTGTTAATACCCTATAAGAATAACAATAATATTAATAATTCAGCTAACATAATTTTTAAAAACTTGACAATACCGTATGTTAGGGGTTTGTCAGAAAGAATTAAGAAAATTGGTAATCAATTTAACATTCAAACCAGCTTTAAATCTAACATTACTTTGAGATCTATCTTAACAAAAACGAAACCAAAAAATGAAGAACAATCTTCAAAAAATTGCATATATCAGATATCTTGTGAATGCGACAAATTCTATTTAGGTGAAACATCTAGAGCATTGAAAGTCCGAATAAGTGAAGATAAAAAATACATCAAAGATAGGGAGTTCTTTAAGTCAGGTATTTGTAAACATGCTTGGGAAGAGGGGCATAAAATTCAATAGGATTCGACAAAAATAATATTGGAAGGGCCCAATAATAAAAGATGAAAAATCAAAGAAAGTGCTTTAATACAACTAAATGCAGATAAATGTGTAGCTAGTATTTCAGCCGAATGTAGTCAAATTTGGTTACCAATGTTAGAAAGAGAAATTTCCAATAATCAATTACCTGCGTTATCAGAATAGCATCATAAGTTTTTATGCAGGTTTTCTTATGATTTATCATTGGAATAGTTATTAATCGATACACACTTCAATACACAAAGTTATACATGTTTTGAAAACGAAAATGATCAAACACAAAAAAGTAACAACAAACGCGTTTTATTAACAACATTTCCAAAATAAGCTAAAAAAGCGCTATCCCAATAAAAACCGTTCCTGGAACGTGCAATTCACTGGATTCCATTTCTAGTAGACTATCATATCGTTAGAATGTCATAAAATAAAATATTTTATTTCACATTTTACCAGAGGTGTGATCTACTATGAATGGACCTTAATAAAATTTGACAACAAAGTTTTGTAATCTTAAACTTCAAAATATTGTCTATAGTTGTCATATTTTTTCGTTGTGTCAGATAGGGACCAAAAATTATTTTATTAATTTTATTACTAGTTAATCTTGACAACGGTAGCTGGAACGCTACCGAAACGTCGAAATAAAAAATAAAAAACATTATGGTGGTTTGATTCCCAAAAGAATAAGAAAAAAAAGTATACAAACTCTATTAAACTATCTTTTTACACCAAAAGAGTTTGGCTTTCCTCAGTAAATAATGCACATTGATAGAGACTTGGTTATTGGAGATGTGTTTTGTCGCCAATGATTTAAATGTTGATTTTCTTGCTTTGCATTGTTTTTGATCAAAAATATCATGTCAGTAGAAAGTATGTTCTAGAGTAACTGGAAAAATTTCAAGAGAATGGAAATGTACCTCATAAAAAACGAGTAAATAGACCGCCTATAGCTAAGGCAATTATCATCTGTGTCTGGGATAAATCGAACTAGCTTTCGAACCATTTTGAAGAAGAACAAATTCAATCCGCATAAAATACATTTAGTGCAGGAACTTAATGACAATGATTATGACCGCCGTTTGCAATTTCAGTGAGCGAGGAGCGAAAGATCCACAGTTTCATTTTAATATCTGTTTCTCCGATGAACGGTGCTGTAAATCCTCATAATTGCCGCTACTGGTCTGATTCAAACCCAAGAATTTTCCCGGTGGTGTATACACAGCAACCGCAAAAATTAAACGTATGGGCTGGCATTTTCGGTGACCGGCTGGTCGGTCCGTATATTTCACCTGATAATTTGACTGGCGAAATGTATTTGCAATTACTGGATGATGCTATTGACCAACAGGTTCTACAGGACCGTGCTCCGTATTATTCTTTGATTATTCGTCATTACTTTCAACAACATTTTCCACAGCACTGGATTGGGATAAGAGGATTGAATGGCCTCCACGGTCACCAGATTTGTCACCTTTGGACGTCAATATATTACTTTTATTCCACATTATCACGTCTGTATCAAGGTCAGATCTAGGAAGCTTGTAGGGGAGGCATTTAAAAAAAAGTTGAAATATGAAAAAAAAAACAATATTTTTATTAAAAAATGAAATAACACTCGACAACAAAGTACAATAATTTTTTAAACTTAAATAAAGTTAAAGTATTATATTAAATTGAAATTCAAACATAAACTCTCAATGGCAACGTGTAATAACAAAAATTCACTATAAAACAAAATCTAACTTTGTTTTTTGAGATTTTGAAAATTTTTAAAGGTTCAATATTTATATCATAATGAATATGAAGTAAGGCTAAGCCCAATAGCCTGTCTTGAGACATTCTGTTCCTCAACCATATAAGTAGGTGGTATACCACGTTACAAAATGTTTAAGTTACTTATTACATTAATCGTTCTTAACTTGTATTTTGACATCCATGGCCCCCATGGCCACCCCCCCCTTTTATCCGCCACTGGTCTGTATACATATCAGCTTAGATTTAATTCATCTTTGTTTTTAGGATAGTTATTGACCTGCATTCATTTAGATGAATGGATCACCTGGACTCAGATGAGAAAAAATAAAATTTCAGCTTTTGGCTTACTCTTATGCTCTTATCAAGATTTTCAGTTCCTTGTTAATTTAATTAACCCTGGAATTTCTTTCAAGCAGCGAATCCACTCATGCCACTTTAAGAAAGTGTAATCATGACGTTATAATAAAAATATTCTGTTCTGGAAAAATCTCTCTACCAATTTAATTGAACGTAGAATTGAGAGCTGGTCTTTTATTTCCAGTTTAAAGCACGAAACTAGCTAGGACTTTCTATTCGAATGTGACCTCAATTCAAGGACGCGGAGATTTATCCTTACTCAAAGGTTACATCGTAAAATAAGTCGGGGTAAAATTATAGCTGTTCCCTTGTACTGTTCCGAACAGGACATTTCCCTTTTTTTTCTTTATTCCACTGCAACGTAGCAAAAATCACTTTTTTCCTACGCATAAATAAACAATTCAGTATTTTTAAATGCAGTAACCAATAAATTTGATACTGTGAAATCGTATTGAAATCGAAGATGGACAATGTATGTTTGTTTTGAATAGATGATGCTTTTACTTGATGAAGTTCCATACTAAAAAATGGGATAAAACAATTTAATTTGTTTAAATCTTCATTATATTTGAACTAAGCTCTTTACTTCCCGCCCTGACTACCCTGACCTTCGCCCTGACTACCCGCCATCACCCCCGCCCTCTAAAATAATGTGATCGTTACCTAATATTATCTATTTAAGATGAATATTTTTTACATATAAAATATAACACATTGATAAATATTATAATACCTATTTCTGGAGGGGTACAATCCATCAAATCTTCATTGGATGATATTTTTCTTAATTTGTTATTTATATTGGTGACAGTAGTTGTCAAATGTAATATTTTAGATGTGTTCAGAACAAAATAAATATTTATTAATTTTGATCGGGATATGATGGTTGTAAATAAAATATAGTATACAAACCTCGGTAGGAAGTTTCTTCATTCCTGTCTTGAGATAATAGCTAACCTCAACGCTGCGCGTCTCGGTTAACTTACTAATCTCTCGACAGTAATGAAACTCTTCCTACCTCGGTGTGTAATATACTATTTATTTCATAGTTTCTGTGTGTTTTGTCTATAGTTTGTCAGTTTATCTATATAGATTTTCATTGTAAGTATACGTTCAATTACAGGCACGGTTTTTGTTCAAATAACTCCTGAGCAATATTGTAAGCTGTCATTTTTGACCACAGTATATGAACGAATCATAACTTTCAAGCGCTAAGTGGATCTCCAAATCATCTTCATTCTCATCCTCTTCACATCAATTCACACTATAACTTATAATAACAAATAGAACGTTCTAAGAGTGGGAACCATTCGTAGCATACGTTCCATTCCCGGGAAGGAGAAGTACCAACTACATCATTTTTTGTATCGTTAAAATAATTTACAACATTAACACCCGTATGCATAGTCAATTGCCAGCGATCTTCCGGATGGTCTCCCGGCGAACGCTTTAGCGCGTCGCTGGTAAAGTCATGGTGCTTAGTTTGCATTGCAGAATCGATCTCTCTCCGTTCTCCTCGCTGGCAATTCGCCAAACAGCTTAAGCATGCGTAATTCATTTGTTTACAAGACACACCTGCTTTGACACACGTGTTTTTCATTGCTGTAAGCTGTTTCATATCATTTAATGGTTTGTTTTCTGTCTTAAAGAGGTGTCGTGTCTTTAAGAAAATGTCAGTAAAATATACAAGTGCAGATAAAGAATGATTTGTTTTGTAATTTTGACCTCTTAAATCTCCACAAACTATCTATAGATAATTGATAACATTATATATTGCAAGATATATAACTCACTACCTACTTGAAAGCTGCCACTTGCATAAAATGGAAATGTTAATAAAACGGCAATTAATCTAGGAACGGGTAATCCTCGATTGGTAATGGGACCCTCGATTATTGGTAATATGATATTGAGCAAAACATCTTTTCTAAATCTGTATCTTGATTTGAATTCCATGTCGCTATATCTTTCCAATGGATTTTCTATATCACGGATATACCTACATTATTTTATGTTTTATGATTGTTATATGCATTATCATCTACTGAATTACCTGCGAAGTACACGTACTTCTAAGTCGCAATTATCTCTATTCACATTATACAAAATTTCTAAATCACGATTCATAACTTCAAAACCGTCCTCTAAAAAGACAGGAATTGGCGAACGTTGTCGAATGCTTAAGGTTTTGGTACTAATCAAATATAGATTTCAAAAGTAATTGAAAAAAACACGTGTTAATAATTTTGCAAACACTTGAAAAGTTTGCCGGAGGTACTACTGACCATCTCCCACTGTTCGCCGGCGATTATCCGAAATATAAACTACTGCGCACTCGTTGCTTTCCTAGCGCTTGACTCTGCGTCAAAATTATTGCATGGCGATAGGCGATCCCACGGAGAGTCGCTGGCGATCGACTATGCATACGGGCGTAAGAGTTTTAATAGAGTGGAACGGAGTGCAAGGCTAGACATTAGGTACTAGGAAATTACTTAATAAACTAGGAAAATAGGAAATGAAAATATAAATAATATGAGAATATCAATTGAAGCAAACATATACAACTCACAGCTGCTAGTGTTGTAAATGGTAGATTAAAATTTTAACGCAGCATAATTTCAGATGATGAAACATGTAATCAGATTCAAAGAAACGCTATTAACCTTGTACAGTTATTAATTCAAATAAATAATGGTAAATTATATGCCAAGGCCATGAAAACCAACTATAACGATCCGAGAGAAAACTTACACTCTCTGGTATTACTAAACTGTCACTTTCCCATAAACAAACTCACTCATCCGGTCTTAAACAACACCTCGTGCATTTGAGACAAGATAAAATAAAAAAAAAAACTCTTCTCAAAAAATCCTCAGGACTACCTACGACAGGAAAAAGCACTTTACAGAAGTCACATAAAACACTCTTAATAAATAATGACACAAAATTGCTATAAAAACATTGCTTGGTTTAAATATTTTAAGCATGTGTGTTGAAAAAAATTGGAACATACAAATAGAATTTTTATATGAAGGCACAAAAATATTGACGTTAAAACTGAACAAAAATGATCGTAGTTTTATATGAAACAGAGCTGTGGATTATGAATAAAAAATGAGAGGAACTAGATATATGGGAGAGAAAAATGTATAGCGGAGGATAACGTAACATCATGCTGGAGTCTTAACTTATAGTTCACTTCAGTCACTCTATTGGAACCTTTGTTCTCTACAATATATCAAATAATAGGATTCTAGTATCCTTTGTGTTCGAATATGCATACTGACATGTGATACGATGTATATAATATACTATATTCAGCATTGTATTTTGCTTATAACTTCAACAAATGGTTTCCAAATTGCTGATTTTATGTTTAACCATTACTATCCTTTAAGCTTAAATTAATATACGAATAATTTTGTCGAAAAAATCGTTTTCCGCAAATCTCTAAAAAGAAAAATTCAGGATTTCCTATTCACCTGCTTACTGACAGGAATTGATATTTCCTTACAGTTGTTATAGTGTTATACATAAATGATTGAAAACGTATTGTTTATGAGGAATCAATTTATATTTTGGAAACATCAATACATTGCAGAACATTGATTAATTTGTTATAGTTATTTGACAGTTAGTACAATTTTTTAACATTGGAAGAACATTATTAGAAATATGAGAAACATTTTGGACAACATGACAACCTTATTGTTAAGAGATTCTTGGAAATATCATTCAGAATTTTTTTGACTTCTATCCGCCATGCCTCTTCAAACTAGTTATGTCGGCACCAGAGTCAACCAAAATTTTTGCAGAAGACCAACGAAAGCAGCAGTATTCATTCATACGTTTGGGCTGGGCTCAACTGCCCAGGCAATTGGACTGAATCTTTGTACCATTACCCATGTTATCTACCTACTTCCATTCCAGAAGCTTCGTGTCTTCTATATAGGCCACCAGTTTATCTGGAGGGATCTTCAGTAGTTGTGATGGTTGTATTATTTCCACTCCAAAGTGCTTCCGTCTGAGCTCTTGTAAGTTCTCACAGAAACAGAGTATATGTGAGTAGGTGTTTCATCGTAGAGTTCACATTTTCTGCACATAGGCTCACTAACTTTACCCATCCTGTGCAGATGCTCCATCAGGGTACATTGTCCAGTCACCAGGTCGCTAACTGTCTTCAAATTTCTCCCACCCAGTTTTAAGAGCCTGGACGAGAGTTCCTTGTGTAACTTATTCAGTAAACTCTTAGAATGGAGGTGTCCTTGTGTCAGCCTCCATTCGATTTGGTGTTCCTTAACTAGCCAGTTCCCGACTTCCCCTCTTACTGAATGTGTTGGAGTATTTTGAGTTAGAAAAAAGAAATGGAGGACATATTCTTGGCAAGACAACAGCACTAAAATTGTACGTAAACCAGATGGTTATGATGGTAAACGTTTTATAATTGTTCATGTTGGTTCTATACCAAAAGATTTGTCTCTGAAGCAAGTTCATTATTCTGTTCAAAATCTAGAGTAGCTGATTACCATGGAGAAATGAACTATGATATATATATGAAATGGATAAGTACTCAATTAATTCCCAATTTAGAAGCGCCATCTCTTATTGTTATTGATAATGCTCCATATCATAGTGTTCTTTTAGAATAGCAACCTTCTACTAATTCGACAAAAAATGAGATTGTTACATGGTTGACAACAAACAACATTAAGTTTGATGCAAAACTTACAAAACCTGAATTGCTACAAATTGCAAAAATGAATAGAAAAGGAAACGTGTATAAAATTGATTAGTTACTACGGGAACATAGTCATGAAGTGCTGGGACTATCGCCATATCATTGTGAATTCAACGCTATTGAATTAATTTGGGCAAATTGCAAGTCATATCACAATAAATATATTGGTAAAGATGGGTATTCAGATAGCTCTGTTATAAATATGTGGAAAGAGGCACTGCAACAATGTGATCAACAAATTTAGGAAAAATGTGTTAGGCATACTCATGAAATTATAGAAAAGTAGTATGCCCGAGAGCAAAATCTAATTGATATTAGCATTCAACCAATTACCACAGATATACTGGTGATAGCTCTGGTTCTATGAGAAAAATTAAATGAAATTTATTGTATATATTTATAAGTATTAAATATACATATTTAAAATATTTATTATTTATTTTCACAACCCAAAAGATTTCTATTTTTCATTGTCGAACCGTATGGTTGGGACGGCCCAATAGTAATGGTTGCCAGCCATAACACTAAAAAGGCAATTCTGATTTGCAAAGTTTCTACTGAGGAAATTGTTATTGATTCTAACTCTTATGCAAGTAAATATGCGGAATAACCTTACAAAACTCTGGAATACTAACAGTTTTTTCAAACTAAAGGTTTAGGTAGCATATCGCTAGATGGCTGTGAAATATTTACAAATATCTAGCTTTAATAATAAATAACGCACACCGTCCACACCAACTGTATGTAATCCTTTGTGATTCCACAAAACGGATCCGGACCTGTGAAGGCTCCATTATAAAATTCTTTAGCTAACTGTTCAAATAGGTAGCCAATAGTTTGTACCAGATTTTTCATTTTCTGATAACTAATATTTCGTGCAAAACTAATATTAATGAATAATTGATTATTATGATAGACTATGTAATGAACGTATTACATATTATTAATTCATATTGTATTATACGGCTAGTCCTTATCAACAAATTTTTTGATTTAATATCATACCTACTGACAGCCCTAAAGGTACGGCTATTCCTGCATTTACAAGCGACACAAAGATAGGATTTCTATTGTATACCGGTGTTTATAGGGTTGGGTAGGCAAATAAAAGAATAGAGATATGAATTATAATGTACATCATTTTAAAATTCTGGAGTTTTAGCTGCGCACCCGGTAAGGGTTGAATTAAATTAGCTTTTCTTACTCTCTGTCCATTTCAAACAAACTTGTAGAAGTTGAATATTGACGTGTGCCAATGTTGTATGGCAGATCAATATGGCCAAAATGTTGTTTCTTCCTTTTGACTTGACTTTACGAAAAACGCATCGGGGTCAACAGACTATTCAGTTTCAGTTGAGTCAACAAGAGTTGTAGCCGAAACGTTTGTTGGGTCTCTCTCTCGCCCTCGGACCTGAAACATCATTCACCAAATAAAATAATCGGCTTTGTTAAAAAGCTGAATTTGTTTGGTGAAATCTGAATAGGTGTGAGCCACAATAGACTCTTGTAATGATATTCATTATTTTAGATATTTAGTAATATATATTTCACAATTTCCTCTATCAAGTGCATCGACTTCAGGTGTAGTATTATTGACCTGTGTATACTGTTTAATCAGCAATAAGACTGTTGCTACCTGAAGTACTTTACGCTGATAGATCGATTTTGATATAATGTTTTAGGTTAAATGGATTATTGTAGATTATTATAATTGGTGCATTCAACTAGTGTAGAAGTAAATAAAATTAGGTTTTATAACAAAATGTGTTTAAATTATTAAAGTCTAATTAAAGAGAAGTTAGTTTATCACATGGCGACCCTGCCAGCCGAAAAAATAATAAATAAATAAAATGAGAATATGAAGTTGTGAGAAAATGGGCGGAAATACTTATTCAAAGGAAGAGAAAGAAGAAATTGTTATAGCCCAGTCAGGAAATAGCGGAGGACAGTCAAATAGTCCAAAACAAAATGGAGGTGTTTCCATCAAAGATATATTGGAAATTGGAGTTGTTATTATAGCAGTTGCAGTTGTCATCTGTTATTTATATGGAAAGTGTAAGAAGCGGCTTGAAAGGAAGATCCGAAGAGAAATTACGGCTAGTCAAGAATTGGTATAAAAGTGATGGTTAAAGTGAGAAAATTTACAAAATGTGCGTGAAAGTGTGATGCCGGTTTGCAACGAACTTAAATACTTGCTCGAAGAATTGAGAGTATTTTATAGGAACTTAAATAAAGACCCCGTAGATAGAAGGACAAATTTAGAAAAAGTACAACGTAAGTTTATTAAACTAGATAAGCTTAAAGATAATTTCAATGATTTAAAACTGTTAGTCAATAATGCAACTTTTGAGGATAAAGATAAACAAGGCATTCTAGCTTTGGCAGATTCAATTCAAAAGTATCTAAAAAGTATTGATGAAATTTTACAAGATAGATTAGCAAATGCAACTGAGGGTAATAATTCAAATTCAGATTTAAGTGCTAAAGTAGAAAACGTCAGAAAAATTTGATTTGAAAACTGCCACAGGTTTAATTCCTGTTATGAACGGAAATGAAAATGTAACAAAAAGTCTCATTGATAACATTGAATTATACGACTCATTACTAGATGCGAACGGTAAAAAACTTTTAACTATTTTTGTTTTAAAGACACGTCTTTCAGAAAATGCTAAAATTAGATTAAAACAAAATTATGATACAAATAAGGATTTAATTTCCGATTTGAGATCGCACTTCATTACTAAAAAATCAGTTTCAACTTTATCAAATCAATTACATAATGCAAAACAAAATGGGAAATCAATTGATAGTTTCGGTAGATATGTTGAAGAATTATTAGTTAATTTAACGATTAGTGAAGGCGATGGCAATGTAGATGCAATGGAAACTTTAAGAGTAGTTAATGAAAAAATTGCAATCCATGCATTTGCGAATGGTCTACAAAATAACGATTTGAAAACCATAGTTAAATCTAGAAATTATACTAAACTTAGCGATGCCATTCAGGGTGCACAAGACGAAGAAATACCCAAACAAAACATGTTTTTTATGAAAAGTCATAATTCCTCAAGTTGGGGTAAAAGAAAAAATTCAAATTACAATCAGTTTCGCAGGGGACGAGGTAATTTCACAAATTACAATGGTAATAAAAGAGGCAATTCTAACACTCGGCCTAATTTTAATAATTATCGTGGAAATAATAGTCATAGAAATTATTGCATACGAGATGTAAATGAACCTTCTACGTCACAAACGTTTTTTCGTGCCTAAATATGCTAAAAATGTTTCAGTTTATAATGCTAATGGACTAAATTTTGTTGAATTTAATTACAACGGATTGAAACTAAATTTTCTATTAGACACAGGTTCCTCAGTAAGTTTAATATTCTCAAAATATTTACATGAACATGAAATTATAGATTTTACAAAGAAGGTTCAAATTCAGGGAGTCACTGGATCAACGGTGTCACATGGCTCAGCTAATATTACTTTACATGTAAACAATGAAAAAAAAATATCTCATACATTTTTGTTGATGAATGAATTTGACAACTCTATGCATGGTATTATAGGTTCAGATTTCTTTAATAAATATGCTGCATGTATAGACTATGAAACATTTTTATTTACTTTCTGGATAGACGGTTTCAAAATTTCACTTCCAATGCACTCTAAACAATTATCTAATATACTAATTCCGCCAAGATGCGAAATAATTAAATTTTTTCATACTGACATTAAGAATGAGAGTATCGTATTACCAGAACAATTATGCGAAGGCGTTTTGTAGCCGGAATTTTAGTTAAGCCTGATAATTGTAATAGAATTCCCGTTAAGATTTTAAATGTTAGAAATGAACCGGTAAATATTAAAAATTTTAGACCAAAATTAGACAAATTAGAAAATTACAATTTAGGGAAAATTAAAAACGGAGATAATTTATCGGTAAGTCGTGCTGATTCATTGTTAAACTGTTTAAAATTGAATTATTTACATAACGAGGAAAAAAGTGCAATTGAAAAGCTTTGTGTCAAATATTCCGATATTTTTCATTTAGAAAATGATCCTTTAACTGTTACAAATATTTATAAATCAGATATACCTCTAAAAAACCCAGCTCAATCGGTTTTTGTTAAACCGTATCGGTTACCCTTTGCCCAAAAAGATGAAATTCATCGTCAAGTAGACAAAATGTTAAAAGACGGTATTATAGAGGAGACGAGATCAAAATTTTCGTCGCCTATATTACTTGTTCCAAAGTCATCGTTGAATGAGAATAAAAGATGGAGATTAGTTTTAGATTACCGATTATTGAACAAACAAATAGAAGATGATAAATTTCCGTTACCTTCAATTACGGATATTTTAGACTCCTTGTCCGGTGCTATTTATTTTTCCCATCTTGACCTTTCCCAAGGATATTATCAAATAGAATTAGACCAACTCAGTCGACCCTGTACAGCCTTTAGCACAGACCGAGGGCAGTACCAAATGACCAGATTACCTCAAGGATTAAAAATTAGCCCTTCTTCATTTTCACGAGCTATGACCATTGCAATGTCGGGATTAAATTACGATTCTTGTTTCATATATTTAGATGACCTTATAGTATTCGGTAATAACTTAATAAATCACAACAAAAATTTATCTAAAGTTTTCCAACGATTAAGAGACGTAAATTTAAAACTTAATCCAAATAAATGTGAATTTCTGAAAAAAGAAATTTTATATTTGGGACACACTATTTCGGCAGAAGGTGTCTCACCAGACCCTAGAAAAACCGAAATCATAAAAAATTATCCTGTTCCCAAAGACTCCAATGAAACTAAGAGATTTGTAGCATTTGCTAATTATTATAGAAAATTTGTCAAAAATTTTGGAGATATTGCTAGACCTTTAAATGAATTAACAAGAAAAGGGGTACAGTTTGAATGGACCCCAGAATGCCAAAAATCCTTCGAAATTTTGAAACAAGCCTTACAAAATCCACCTATTTTACAGTTTCCGAATTTTTCAGAAAATAATTGTTTTATCTTAAATACCGATGCCTCAGGTTATGCCATTGGTGCCGTTTTGTCTAATGGAAATGATAAACCTATTGCATATGCCAGTAGAGTCTTAAACAAAAGTGAGAAAAATTATAGTACAATTGAAAAGGAACTTTTAAGTATATGTTGGGCAGTAAATCACTTCAGACCGTACCTGTATTCTAGACGCTTCGTTATATATAGTGACCATCGTCCGCTTTTGTATCTTTTTGGAATGACAAACCCTTCAAGCAGACTTACTAAATTTAGGTTATTGCTTGAGGAATACGACTTTACAATAAAATACGTTAAAGGTAAAAATAATGTAGTAGCAGACGCTTTGTCCCGTGTCGAATTATCGTCGGATGATTTGAAGGAGATGAAGCCAAATATGAAAGAAACTACTTATATGGTAACTAGAGCACAGGCAAAGCTAGCAAATGAAAATATTGTTGGTAGTCTTGATTCTAATCTAGAGAAAAGGACTGATCACCCTGGACTCATAGAATTATTAAGGCGACCAAAGTATTCTTTTCAACTTTGTCCTATGTTACAGAAAGATTTTGAGAAAATAGTAAGAAATAAAAAATATGATTATAAAATAGGGAAATTAATTTTAATTGAAAATTCGCGAATAATTTACATAAATCAGAATACTCTATCATCGTTAGACTTAGGTACTACGTTGAGAGATCTGAAAATAATGTGTAATAAATTTAATATTCCGGAATTAATTATTGTAAAAGATGAAAAGTGCATGTACTTATTAAATGAACTTATAAAATTCCCTGAAAAAATAAAGAAGTTTGATTTAAAAATATCAATTGTAAAATCTAACGAAGAAGTTTTAGAATTAGAAAAAAGACAAATAATATTAAACGACTATCATTTGTTACCTACCGGAGGTCATGCTGGAATAAATCGTATGTTTAATAATATAAAGAAAACATATTTCTGGCCAGGCCTGCGGAATGATGTAGAAAGTTTCGTGAAAAAATGTGATGATTGTCAACGACACAAGCATTCACAGCGAAACATTGAGCCACTGAAAATCACTACCACTGCTAAATCAGCTCTACAAAAAATATATCTCGATTTGGTAGGTCCTTTAGAGCAGGATATCGATAATAACAAATACATTTTAACTTTACAATGCGAATTGAGTAAATTTGTTGAATGCTACGCTATTACAAATAAGGAATCTTATACAGTAGCAAAAACATTTGTTGAAAATTATATTTTGCGATATGGGGTTCCTGATGAAATTGTAACAGACAAGGGCACAGAATTTTTGTCGTCTATTTTAGAAGAAACGTGTAAACTTTTAAATATCAAACATTTAAACTCAACCGCTTATCATCACGAAACTTTAGGGTCTTTAGAAAACTCACATAAAAATTTGGGAGCTTATTTACGTATGCAGGTAGCTAAACAACCAAATTCGTGGAGTTCATGGGTGCCTTATTGGAGTTTCTCTTACAATAATACTGTTCATACTGAAACCAAATATACACCACACGAACTTGTATTTGGAAAAACAGCTACTTTGCCATCTAACTTAACTGATCAAATTGATACTATTTATAATTTTGATGATTACCCTATTGAACTGAAATATAGAATTCAAACAGCTTGTGATGATGCGAGAAATAATTTAATGTTATCAAAAGACAAAAGGAAAGAAAGGTATGATAAGAAAACGAAAATTGTAAATTATAAAGTAGGCGATAAAGTTTTATTAAAAAACGAGGCTGGGACTAAGTTGGAACCATTATTTAAGGGTCCATATATAATTATTGAAGAAAACTCCCCTAATGTAGTTATTAATTTTAATGATAAGCTTATAGAAGTACATAAAAATAGGATTAAGTTATAT
>CAJUYG010000727.1:57111-88053 GCA_910591675.1 Galerucella calmariensis | reverse complement strand
GAAGATATGAATGGGGATGTCTTCGAGGAATGGTTTGTTCAAATGTAAGAGTTGTAGCCGAAACGTTTGAGGAAATCCATCTGGCATGACACCATAGAAAATATTAAACACATTGACTCCGCTAGCATACATATTGTTTTAACAATATCAATCAACGAGGTGAAAAAGAAAGAGGAGAGAACATAACAGTATAAAGAATCATCGACCAAAGTGGCTTCTCAATATGGCCGATTTCCATAAACAAACCAGAGGCAGACATTAAATTATTCAATTAGGGGAAACAAAAAATTCTCATATGCATCTTTTTAAGGTGGTATTTTTTGATGTTAGAGAATTGATTTGGTTGAAATAATACCCTAATCTAACACATTACGTAGGAAGAAATGGAAAAAAGGCAGGTTTGTGATTAATCCTAATCAAAATATCACAATAATGAACCGTTTAAATGTATTACAAACGTTGAATCTAATCTCTGACTTACAAAAATTTGATTGGTTGATGTTTAGATTACGCGCAAGTGCAACCTATCAATCGAGAGCTCAAAATACTATGAAGGTGTAATCGTAGCGGCAATGTGTCTTACGTCTTTTTCTACTGTCACACTGACAGTCCTCGACAGGTCTGTACTTTGTTGTTTACGATCAATTATTATTTATGAAAAGTGAATATTAGTCTTGTTGTTATATTTATTTAAATAATACAAAAATATGCATAGATACATGGAAAACATCAGTATTTTGAAAGTTCTCAATTATTTTCAGTTAGAAAAAGAAGCCGGTTATTATTAATTTCATAGCCTTTTCGAATTTGGCTGAATACGATCCTGATGATTTTATCTATGAAAATCAAGGTTAGATATATGTAAAATAGCAAAGAAAATAATCGACATGCCGAAAACCCGGATATACGTCACAATCGATGACGCACACCAAGAAGGGTATTATTTCAACTATACCAGATTTTGGTACATTAAAAAATTGTACAACTCAATATCAACTTAAATTTATACTAATACTCATAAATAACCTTTCTAATACTGAAAATCACCATTTTTTTAACGTGGATTTTCTTCAATTTGACACATTTCAGTATATTAAGGTTACCTATGTTGACACAAGAATTGATGACTAATGTCACTAATGTGGCTTTTCAATATGGCGACTTCCGTCGAAAATTGGTCACTTAAATCACTACCACGCTTAACTTCCCTCCTTTTTTTACCTCGTTGATATCAATCAAATTTGTAAATTTAGAGAGTGACACTAAACGTCACTTTTATGTGATAAATGAAATATTACGTTTATCAAATATTTCGAAATACATTCACTACCCATTTCGTCAACGACGTTCTCGATAAAATTTTCATGCTATTCAATTAAACTGTGTTTTATTTTTAAAAGAGTACTTATTCGAATTGAATTGCAGTTGGCAATCTGCATGCAATTACCAACTTTTTTCAGTAACTCAGTACACGGGAAATTCAATGGACAGAGTTTAATAATTTGGTATATTTTGCAGGGTATCTGAAAAGCAATGGCTTTATAGTTATTTTACACTTGATGGCTTATTTTACCAATAAGCATATCGCTATTGTGTTTCGTAAATTGATAAATCTATTTGACTATTGGATGTAGAATACTTCTAGATAAAAGCAATTTTTAGCTTCCACTCTTTGAAATAGAACCTGAATTGACACACCAGCAAATTAAAAATGTATTCCAAATCCTGACTGCACGTTCTAGCTAAGGTGTAAGTAAATATTTGCTTACGTTTGGAGAATTAGGAAGTGGTTGTAGTTATTCATTCCGTTATCTAAACTCGATAACTTTCCAGACTAATTTGAAGTTGGGATCCAAGTACAAATTTCATTATTTTGGAGTTTACAAGAGCCAACTCCGTACCCTTTTACGACATATCCCTGGAATAACTCCTCTTCCCAACAAGAGGATATAAAGTAAGATTCTTGAATTCAAGTTCAAATCCAATTAATCCAAATGTGAGTATGAAATTTCATTTTTCTTTAATAATAACTAAGTATGTATGTTGCTTCCGGCAAACAATTTCAATTTTGCTACAAGTTTTGTTTACAACTGTTTTGAAGGTTATTGTATATGTATATTTGTAACTACTTTATAACACTTTTTGTGGACTAAATATAGGAAATAGTTCTGTGCATGGGCGTAGCAAACGATTTTTCACATTAATATATTGAGCAAAATGGAATCATTCATTTCTTATCAACATATTTAAATGGAAAATAATAAATAATAAGCTTGCTTGAAAAGGGTACTCTTAATTGATAAGCAAATAAAAATTAAATACAATCATAACAAATTAGCTCCCAACGCGGGATACTGAAAAACTCGTAATAAAACAAAACAAAAATTGATATATAAAAGTTATATAACACCTTCATAAAATCATGTTTGGAAGGTAAATGGTGCCTTAAAATGTGAAATAAGCATATATACAGAGCTTATTCAGCTGCTATAACTCTAAATAGGCCCACGTTAGGCAACCATTTCATAAGGGTATTACGAGCAACTGCATTATAACTGTTCTATAGTACTTCTATGATATTCTTATAAAGGTTTGAAATACCCTTTATACGACGTTTATATATCCTGACCTCCAAACCGCAGTAGTTATGGACACTCTTATAAAGTTACTGTTTAAGGACCACATAAAGGTAATTTAGAAGTTAATACCTATACCATTTATATGACGTTAACACAGCAGCATTTTTAGACATCGAAGGTGCTTTTGATAACACTTCGATGTCATCAATAAACAAATCCCTCGAAAAGAGAGGGACAAACAACACCACATGCAGATGGATAAGATCCATGCTTGAACATAGGAGAATATCGGCACATATGCATGATACAACGTACACCGTCAGGACAACTAAAGGGTGTCCTCAAGGTGGAGTACTTTCACCACTACTGTGGAATTTAATTGTGGATGACTTGATCTGCACACTAAATGATCAAGGCATATGGACGCAGGGCTTCGCGGATGACCTTGTGATTGTCACCCTGGGAAAATTCCCAGAGACGGTCGCAAATGTCTTACATGAAGCACTGCGAATTGTAGAAGACTGGTGCCTTAAAGAGGACCTAACAGTCAATCCAAAAAAAACCAAACTAGTTGCTTTTACGAATAGAAGAGCTCTTCCAGAGGGCAGGGTACAACTGTTCGGAGAAGCACTCGAAATATCCAAAGAGGTGAAATACCTGGGAGTGACCCTCGACTCTAAATTGAATTGGAGGGTACACCTGGAAAGAACTACTACCAGGGCAACCAGACTATTTTGGCAATGCAGAAGAGTTATGGGAAAAACCTGGGGAATAAGACCTGAGGTGGTACACTGGCTTTACACAACAGTGATTAGGCCTACGGTCACCTATGGAACGGTAGTCTGGTGGAGAAGGACAGAAGTGTCCTCAGTAGAGAACAAATTGGCTACAATCCAAAGACAAGCTCTCCTCGGTATTACCGGGGCAATGAACAGCACGGGCACGTCATCAATGGAAGCCCTTATAGGCCTCCCTCCTCTGGAACTTTTTGTTAGGGCAGAGGCGATGATGGCGATTCTTAGACTGAAATCGGGAGGCATATGGACCCCGAACAATGTACGTGGGGGACATACCGATATAACTGGGACAATACTAGACGAACCAAACTTTCAGATGGGTCTGGATAGTATGATACCAGAGAATATATTCACTGAGCGAGTGAATATTATCATTCCATCTAGGCAACAGGTGATGCACTCGGGAAATCCCGGGGATATCAGCTGGTTCACTGATGGATCTAAAACTAACCATGGCACTGGGGCTGGTATAAATGGACCTAGGAAGAAAATGTTCTTCAGCCTTGGTAGATACACGTCTGTATTCCAGGCAGAAACAATTGCTGCTATAGCCTGTATTGATGAAAATATCAAGAGGGGTTATACCGGACAAAGAATAAAAATATTCACTGATAGCCAGGCATTGCTGAAGGCTATCAACAATCCTACCACGAAATCTAGACTGGTTAAAAACTGCAAAGAGTCCCTTAATAAGCTGGCAAGAGACAACACAGTGTCTCTAGTATGGGTGCCGGGACATGAAGGAACTGCTGGTAATGAATTGGCGGACCAGCTAGCTAAACAAGGCTCCAAAGGAGACTTTATAGGTCCGGAACCGTTCTGTGGAATTACAAAGGATTACATAAGAGGGGAAATCCGGAACTGGCTAGACAAAGAACACCAAATTAAATGGAGGTTGACAGAAGGTCATCTTCACACAAAAAGTCTACTGAAAAAGGTAAACAAAGAACTCTCAACTAGTTTATTGAAACTGAGCAAGAGACACTTGAAGACAGTAACCGACCTGGTTACTGGACATTGCACTCTAAGGAAACATTTGTACAGAATGGGAATAGTCAGTGAACCTTTCTGTAGGAAGTGCGAACTAAGGGATGAAACACCTATTCATATATTCTGCTCATGTAAGAACTTAGAAGGACTCAGACAGAAGCATTTTGGAAAGGAAACTATACAACCATCAGAACTACTTAAAATCCCCCCAAATAAGCTAGTGGCCTATATAGAGGACACGAAACTTTTGGAGTGGAAGTAGATAACATTGGGAATGGTACAATGACTTAGGTCAAGTGCCCGGGCTGTTGAGCACAACCCAAACGTTTGAATGAATGAATGAATGACGTTAACACCTACATCATCAGAAACAAGATTTTCAGAAGAAACCATGATATATAACTTCAATATTGTTGAATAATAGAAACATCAATTATGTATTTAAAACTAATGCAACTGTCAATCTGCTTCGCCAATTATGGTATGGCGTCTATCGCACACTACTACATTATCTTAACTTCGGCGATATAGTGAAAAGGGAGACAGGAGTACCTGAAAACTGGCATGCGTAGCAAATTTTACTGTGAAAATAGATTACGGTACCTCGAAAAAACACAACGCGCCCGTTTTTTTATCAAAAATAAAAATTTTTCTGAAGCATTAATTTATTTGACAATGTTAAAAGCGATAATTAGTTTTCCAGACAAAACTAATTTCTGTGAGTAGAGCAGCTTATTTTGGTACATAATTCAGAATTATTCATTTTCAATCAAAATTGAATTCTCGCAATTAGATTGCAATATGGCGGTAATGGGTATGAGAAAATGCAAACCGCTAGTTCAATAGTTTTATGGAAGGAATTTAAGAGCTTATATTACTTTATTAACTCCTTACTATAGATAGTTTGATAAATGTATCTATTTTAAGTTAACGCCTCTTTACAAATAATCGGTGTTGCCGATTTACTTGCCGGTTATTATCAAGTCTGACATAGTTATACATTTTGTATTATTACAATGTCTATAATAGCAAAGTACTTTTCGTTAATAACTGTAGGTCCCTAATTAAAATTTTCTGTAGTCTATATTTTATCTCTTCCTCTGGTGACATTTTATTTATTATTTCCAAAGTTATTATATGTATCTATCTGGGGAATTAACTTAACGTTTGTCAACACTGTTTCTTCTAACCGGCATGAGCCGCCACTTGGTTTCTCCTCCGTCAAGAGCAGTGGGAATTAGAGTTAGTCCTGACCAAGTCTACTCTCTTATTTCGCTAAAAGGGGATATAATCGTTCCATTATAGTGGTTAAAACTACAATTTTTGAAATTGTAGGTGGTATATCTTTGACTAAAACCACTTTTATTGGATTTTAAATCCCGTTTTGCCAATATTCCCCCAAATCAATTTTTTTTACACTTATGCTAAGTGGTGTTTGTGAAAAAGTTCTTGGATCCTTCGGTAACGCTGCACTTGACAATCGGTTATTAACAATATTTAAGAGTTCTTTCAGAGCAGTATGCTTCTACTTATGCCGTACTTACTGCCCACGATCTTAATTTCGTTCTGAACTGATAGTTTAACTCAAACTTAGACATCATTTGAATTTTTTCCCTCATATTAGCAATTTTACCTTTTACCTTGAGTTTAAAGTTACCACTTTTCTTAATATTTTTCCATTTTTTGGAATCTCACTCATGATGGCAATGTACTAATTGAATAGCACTTACAGAACTTTTCAAGCTTAGGTTAAACTTGTTATATAGCACCGCTATTGAGCTACAATATTTTATAAAAGTATCACATGTCCCTTTCTAAATAATTGTCAGAAAACGACATCTGATCCCGCTATTTTGCTTAAATCACCAAACTATTATATAAATCGATTATATAAACGTTTACAGAGTATACTAAAAAGTATGTACTTAAAAGTGTAAAGAATATGCTTCTATATTGCTTAATGGTCATCATAGAAAGGTGTATAAACCAGTTAAAAAACTATTATATAGAGGTCTTCTAATTATGTTCTAAGATCGCTTTTATCACAATATAATAGAACTAACTAGTAATATAAGCAAATTGATATTCCAGAGTTGTCTAATAAAACAAAAAAGGTTTCCGTGAAACCGATATAAACCAGTAACATAGCATTTTGGTAATTAAAGGGTTACCAACATGTTACTTGGGACATTAAGTTTATCAAGCTTTGCATTGTTAAAATAAAAGCAGAATGGGAAGAATGACGCTCAGAGATGGGAAACAAATAGGAACAGAAGTGATCAGAGAAAGAACGAGAAGAAAGAAGACATGGAATCGGTAATGTGCAAGTGCAGTATTTGTTTGGGGACGCGAGATAAGAGAGAAAAGATAAATTGTAAAATTGATTAAAAAATGGAAATTTTTCAAAAGATGCCATAGAAGGAATAAAGTAAAAGTAAATATACAAAGTGAGTGATTTCAAAAACATATTTTAATTTTCTTCAATAATAACTATGTTACTTCCGGCAAACAATTTCAATTTTGCAGTCTTGTTCACAACTGTTTTAAAGGTTATTGTTTGTTTATTTATGCATCTTTGTGTCTACTTTATAATACTGTTTGAGAACTAAATATAGGAAATAGTTCTGTACATAGGCGTAGTAAAGAATTTTTTACAATTATATATTGAAAAAATAAAACCATACATTTATTATATTAGATTGGAGAATAATTGATAATAAATTTAGTAAATTCCAGACATCAACGTGCATTTATAAAATTTGTCGTCGTCAGGACCCAAAAAGAGTTTTTATGTTCCCGAAAAGATAGTTGGGCTTGCTTAAAAATTGATAAACAAATAAAAATTAAATACATTCATAACAAATTGGCGCCCAGCGCGGGGCTCTAAAAAACTCGTAATAAAATATTAAGTTTATTAAAGTTTAAATTGTTAGAATACTGCTGGTGATCTACTTGAATTTGTTCGGATAAATTTTTACTATTATTTCCATTTTTTTGCGGGATTGATCTTTTTGAACTTTAGTTCTTTACGTCAGGTTATGTTTGAGCGCCCGGGGGTCGCGACGCAAAAGATCTGACCGTTACATTATGTTACGTTGCTTCGATATGTGCCTTACTTGCGTGCGTGTGCTCTCTCCTGAGTCTCTCTCTCGTTTACGAAGCATAATCTTTTTTGCGCGATTGATCTTTTTTGTCTATTTACAGCATCGGTTGTCAGGACGGTAGGTTGTGTTTACTGGTTTCTAAGTTTAGCACGTCGGTAAGTGATTTACTTACCGTTCAGACATCGAAAAGTAATAAATAGCATAAAAACAATTTCACCAAAATGCAAAATATATTTCAAACTGATCGAGCAGTATAAATGTCACTTTTGACATTTCGTTCATTTCGAAGAAATTTAAATTATTTTATTCGGAATTTATTTCAATAGGATCGCGCAAAAAATGGTATAAGCATCTCGAACGTTAAGGGTGATTACAACGTTTGCATGTAGATTCCTCTCGTAAAATTGGACAAAATGATATGAGGATTATGGGGTCTAGCACATTTACACATTTACAGGGTGTTGAAATTTTGAAAACTTGAATGTTTTAATTCGATAACTTTAAAATGGATGGATAAATTGACTTGACATTTGGCATTTGGCATGTTTTTAAATGTAAAAGGGCATATTTTGATAGAAATAGTAGTTTGTGCAACTAGTGTGGATATAATGGCCATATCGCACGAGGACGGAGTTTAAGCACGACGCCGTAGGCGGAGTGCTCAATCGTTCAAGTGTGATATGGACAATCCACACGAGTCGAACAGCATATTTTTCCTACGACCCACTTAAAAAAATATAGAAAATTAAAATTTCTATAAACTGTAATATAACTTCAAATTAAAAATTTTACAATTCTTTATGTTTCGACTAATTTTTTTGTGGTAAACGTACAGTTCTTGATTGTCCAATTTGTATAATGCTACGGTTTCCCTTTTTAAATATACGATGCTGTTATAAGTAGATGTTGCCAGTCGGACTCCCTCATGAAGAGCACCGTACCATTATCTATAATAATGAATATTCTGCTAAATATTTAAAACGTCTACCTGTTGTCGTTATTAATATCAAGCAGAATAATTATTCGAAAATAATATTAACATTTAAAAAAAACTTCTTCACGGGGAATCGAACCCGGGTCTACCGCGTGAGAGTCTGGTTTGCTTACTACTCGACCACCGAGGAATATGCAAATTTTTTATCTATAACGTCAGATGTATTACATAATTTTTGCTTAAAAGGAACGAAAGTTCCTACCGTGTGTCCCGCGACACGTACTACCTTTTTTATATAGAATTCTATTGTAGGTACCTTGCTGTAACATTGTTTCAGAAGCAATAAAATCATTATTATTATTATTTTCGTCTTTAAATTGAGTAAATCAAATTAAATGGAAGAATAACTTGTGATAATCTCAATGATTAAAAATTTATTCAAGCTGCAGTAAAAACATACTTAGCATTTAATAAATTTATGAACACGACCGTGCTTTCTATCTTCCAACTTTTCTGTTGTCTACGTAAAGAGCATACTAACTCTCGTACGCATTACAATCTATTGACGTCACGTTGTCTTAAGAGAATATCCGAAGCCGGCAAAATCCAAAAATTACTCGGTATACTATCATTAGTAGCTCTAGTTGTAGGTACCAATTTTAAAACGAAACTAATAAAAAACCGTCCAATAACCTTCTACATCTTATGTCCATTTGGAGTTAATAAAATTCTGAAATAATTACAAAAAATAACAATACAAATTATATCTAACACGGATGGGATGGGTCTCATCGATTCTTCCTTAACGCATGCGCCTCCACCCAGTTACAGGGCTGGCAGGATAGAGGGACTTCAGCGCTTGTGGTGCATGCATCAAAATTCTCTAAAGACGATCGCGGATCATAGAAAAGTACGACGTAACAATCGCGCAAGGCGGACAGTTTGAAATTAATTGACGCGTGTACTATGGCGGTACTTATCGGAGCGTAACTCTTAAAAAAAAATACCGAAAATAATTGTATTTAATTAAAAAAGACTTTAATTTTCTCCCTAGTTTCAAGTTGTGTGTGGTTCATTGTGGTAGAAAATATGAGAAAAAGTTGCGGGAAGTTTTTTTATAAGGTGAGCTAGGAAGTTTATTTAAAATGAATGTTGATTTGAAGTTTTGTGGAGTTTTTGCGGTAATTTAGATCTATGGAATATTACATAACTGGAAAAAAGTTTAGTTAAAAATATTTGCTTTGTGCTGCTTTTTACCATTTAAAAGTAAAACTCACTTTTTAAAAAAAATATCATCAATATAACAATACCTTCAGGTATCTTTTCGTATTTAGCGACAGATTTTTGTGATCTACATCTACACAACGCGCTTAAATTATGTATGGAGTGTGAGATATGAAGATTTTTTTTTGTAACAAAAGTTGATCTAGAAATTGTTTGTTAGATACGTTTTAGTTGCGATAAAAGTTATAGAATTGTTACTATCTTTATAATTGTATTTTAATTTTACCATGTCTATGCGCATTTGCGATTATATAACACTAACTTTTGAAATTCAATTCGCCAGTGGGCGTATGTACCAAACGAGGAAATTTAGAAAATTCAACAAATAAAGTGTGCGTAGAAAAGCCGGCTGATAAATATTTTGCTTATAAAACTTTTGTTGGACTGAATTATGGTAATCGAAAATGACGTCTGGATATACAGGATGTCGATTATCGGCTCAATAGCACAAAAACTGACGAATAGAAAGTTCGTTAAAGTATTTCTTTTGTTACAAGTCTACTCAAAAATTGATTCATCAGTTGTTCCATTTCAAGAGGTTGGTATAATTCTCCTCATGTTAATGTAATGACACATATTTTTAATCACATTGTTGGCAAATACCGTTCAATGGCGTGCATATACATTTTTTTATAAATTCGAATATTGTGGAATAATGATTTTCATTCAATTTAATATAGTAGATTAATATCAACATGCATACAAAGTTCATAGAATTTGAAATTGTAATTTAGCCAGACAATCTGAAAATGGTTGGTACTATATTTTCCTCGTAAAAATCCGTTGAACAATCGTTGAACAATCCGTTGAATACTATATTTTTCGTAGAATTGTCAAATACCACGAATGCTTCAAATTTTATCGATGATTTTTTCTTTTCCACCAAAAATTGTACATTTGGCAAAAATATGAAAACAAACCGAGTAATAAAATCACGTTAGGACGAGTAATTTTATCTAAATTCTGTTTGTTTGAATGTTTTGGCTCAAATAAACAAGTTTGAATGATGAAAATTAAAAATTATGTAATAAAATTTGAAGAACGAGTTGTATTTGGGAAGATTATTTTTTTCAACAATTTATTTATTTTTAAAATGTATTAAATGTTCAATATTCTCTTGGGTGATGGCACTTAATCGGCTTGTGTTCATTTCTCAATAATGACAAATTCAAAGTGAAATTTTGACGTTTCAATATAAACAAGATATAGTTTGTTCAGCCATCCTTTGCCGTTACGTCATACATTGTCCAGCTCTATCATTCATGAAATGGATCAGACGGAATTATGGCGTCATTGACGTATTTATTATTTAAGGTCGACATAAATTTTATCTGTTACTTTTGACAGTTCAGTTGTCATATTTTGAAAACAATTTATAGCATATGTCATTGATTAAAATTTTGAGGTTAAGTGTAAAATAACATTCAAGTAATATAAGACATACGTAAAACAGCAGAATACGTCACCCATTATGACGTAACGGCAAAGGATGGCTGAACAAACTCTAGGTATTATCGATGATGAAGCAGTTTTATCAACAGTAAAAACACAAGAACTTTTTTTTATCGGATAAATTTCACTTTGCAACGAAACAGTTTTGCCAATCACTAATTTTACGAGAAACACTGACATGATAAAATCGCGACATCGTAGGTGTAGCGATTTTATCTAATGTCAGTTTTTCGAGCAAATTTAGTGATTGGCAAAACTTTGAGTTGAAGAATAGCTTTCTACCATTTCCATTAATTCTTCTTTGGTAAACGCGTTAGAACTTCTTTTTCTGGTTCCAGGTTCAGCCTGAAGTTTTTTACGTTTTGTATCCCTGGCCAATCTAGCAAATTTATAGGTAATATCTTTAAATGGATCAATTTTAATGTTAAATTCTAGAAAATATTTTTCCTGAACCATTTGAGCAGTCTTATTCCAAAGTGTTTTCACACTAGCTTCAGTATAATCAGTTCCATCTCTTTTTTTCATGTTAAAACCATAATCTTCAAGAATTTTTGCTATAACTTGTTCAGAAGTATCCTTTTCTAACGTATAATTACGTGCGTCCAGAAACATTCTAAACTGTTCCCACGCAGACTTTTTGTCTTCATTGTATTTCGCGGTATACTTTGCTTAATTGTACTCTCTATTTCATTTATTGAATTATTTCCAAATCTTGTATTATTCATGTTAATAATACTTATTTGTATTTTTGAAACAGTTTTAATAATTTTTAGACAGTTATATATAGTATATTAAGTATCAAGAACGGTAAGGGTTGTTTACTGGTCGACAGCACAGATACCACTCAAAGGTATGTAGGGCTAAGACGTCGGTAAGTAATTTACTTACCGACGTCTGAACGGTAAGTAAATCACTTACCGACGTGTTAGACTTAGAAACCAGTAAACACAACCTACCGTCCTGACAACAGATGCTGTAAATAAACAAAAAAGATCGATCGCGCAAAAAATAAATAAACAACTTAGTTTCCTTAGAAACCACTAACAAAGATTTTATATTGAATTTTATCACAGAGTGATAGAATTTTATACACATAGATTTGATATATTAAACGTCAAAAAATTGCCGCGACAAGACAAAAAATTGCTAGTTCAAATTTTGTCAGTTATCAATTTACTCATGTGAAATAGTCAGTATAATATCGAATAATTGGCTAGAATAATGTATTGCTATTGGTTAAAACCACCAAAATATCAGATTTTGACAAGAGAAAAAAATAATCAACCTTATTTAGGTTTGGATTGGTCGTTTTCACTTTAAAGAATAATCCGTAACTATCCGTACTAGGTATTTAAAATAATGCGTTGATTCTGAACATGTGAATCTTTGTTTTGAAATACGGCCCTATAGGTACATCTTCTTGAACTGTCGTTTAAAATGGTCTAAAAAAAGGCATTTCAATTAATTACAAATAATTTATAAGTATTTATGAAACTTCACTCACTCTTGCCACTTAATCAACTAATCTTATTAAACCAACAATATTATACTTATTAATAACTCTTTTCCACCCTAGATTTTATGTTTCACAGTGTATTTATTCATAGCCTTTGCTGCTCTACTTGTTCATGTAACTTCTTCACGTGTGAATAATACAATTTATTATTATCATTATTATGAAGATACTACACAAATTTTGACATTTACATCTACACAAATATTATTAAGTTTCCAAAAGCTGCAATACTATACTCGAATCCAGTTCTGCAGGATGTTCCCTTTGATTTCCTGGTCTAATGTTCATGAAAATTTTCATAAGAAAAAGATATGTGTTAGCACTGATTTATTTTACACCTGAAGATGTAGAAACTCGAAAGCAGGAAATAAAATCGGAGAGAATTTGCTATAAAACGTGGTTTGACATAATAAATTTAGAATTTCTTGGGATAATTAATACAGAACTTTGCTAATATAACTTGAATACGTGACACCGACCAAAATAGAAATCCTTTGCACATGAATATCCTACTTGACACATATCCACGATGTTAGGATAAACCGTACTATATTCAAACATAAAATATGTGACATTATCATTTTAACAGAAATTGTGGTTAGCATATTGATGAGATACAGAGGCTCAACTAAAAATCAGTTGACATTTAAAAGGGATTTTAGAGAAGCGACCAGAAAATACATCAGCAATACCAACATAACCCCTAATGTTTATGCATTAGCAGAAGTTAAGTACAGAGTGTCTAATTGTATTCTGTTTTCAAAAGTTTGAATCTTCCGAACGTTCGAGTTATCGATATTGTAGTCTCCATCGAACACTTGAGCTGCCAGATTTTCATCCTCTCCCAAAAGGAACCGACTATTTTCATATTTCCACTAATTTGTGTGAAAAAGTTCGATAAATATTAATGAGACTAACAAAATTGATTTTTTCATAATAATTGAATAAGTATTAAGGGCGACGACCCAGCACTGTAGTGGAACGCGTTTGATGCGATAATTACAGTCAAGCAAGGTCGGACATGGTTAGTACTTAGATGGGTGACCAAGCCAGGGAAAACCATCGTATAGGGCCCGTACAGCCTGCAGCGGACTATCATATCACAGCTCGCAGGCATTATACCAATGAGCACGAGGTATAATGTAGATATGACGTCTTTCGGGGGAGACGTAAAACCGAGATCCCGAGTCCATGGATGTTGGGCTCGTGAAGAACGCTACCACTGGTTGGAACACTAGTGGGTTCCCCAAAATTTCCGGTTAGGGGTAGAGTGCTCCCGGCGTCGGTGATTAGTCTCAGTCGCAGAAATAGACCGACGCTAAAAATCAGAATTAAAAAAAAAAGAATAGGTATTAAGTTATACAAGCTTTTTTATAGCATTCAACTGTTCATTTATAGTTCTCCAATCCACACGAAACATTTTCTTTATCTCCACTCTCCAACGACGAGTATAAAATCCCAATTAAACTTTTTCCTTTAAAAGCACGGATATATTGCATTTGCAAGCAAAAAAATATTTGCAGTATTGATAACCTAGTTAAGTGGATAACTCGATTAAGAGTGCTAGGAGTATGAAGTGGAGCTGGAATTGGCCACTGACCTAGTAATTGTTAAAGTGCTACGTTCCTGTTGGAATTGTCAATCATAATTACTGTCTCTTTGCGAATTAAAAAATGATGCAGAATTTACGAGTAATTCACTTTCAATTTCACCCCAACCAGTTAGAAACAACAAACAAAGAGAATTATAAACGAGACTATGTTTGAAATGTTGAAAGAGGTGAATTAATTGGTTAAAACCTAATGTTTTTGATTTTGATCTGAGGGCTTATTTATGTGAAAATAATAAATATATTTGGCGACTTCCAGATGTATTCCTCCGCCTTGCAGTTTTTAATATGCTGATTCCAGACCATCAGTGAATGCAGCTTCAGACGCTTGCTTTATTAGGGTATCTGCCGTTTCATTGCCTACAATAAGCTTATTTCCCGGAAACCACTTACCTAAGTGTCTCCCTAATGTGGTTCCCGAGGTTATGAATTTTTAGGGAAGTCCCAGATCTGATTAGGGGTATGCCAAAGGTATCAAGGCCAAACTATTGGAGAGTATCTTTTGACTTCCATACCCCCTTTTGAGGCTCATCTGCAAACAAATGTAGATAGCGTAGACTATTGCCTGAAATAAGGATGCGAACACATGGTACATAGGCTTGGCACTTGCTCTTGTCTTCTAGGTATCAGTTTTATATCTATCAGTGTAATACATGCTTCCAAACCACTACAGTTTAGTTGGATATTGGCTGGCTGGTCTTCATTAATTGAAGTTAACACGTTCTCACTTCTTATTTCAAGAAGCTGGTTTGTGGCGACATCTGTTACTCTAGCCTAATTGTTTATTTAAGTATGTGATAAAATCTGAAATGGGTTTTATCCCTTTTCAACGGCATTATATTGCTTACATCTTAATTAAAGCTGCTCGATGCTCTAAGATGTTTTTGATTTCAGTTGAACGGGTTTGAGTTCTACTCGTATAATTTTATGTTAATTTTAGGTACTGTTATGTAAGTGTGTAATTTGAAAAGTAGATACTAAAGTGGCGAATGGTGGAAGAGTTAAATCGTAGGAATAGTTCTAAAGAGATATTACACAAATTACTAGAGAATTTGGGCTCCTTTTGTGATAATATTTAGGACGCGCTCACCTCACGTAGAATATTAACAGTTTAATGCAAAATTCTGAATAACGAAGACACAATTAAGAATACAATATTTTGAAGATAGTTAGATCTAGATAGATAACTGTATTAATTGGGAAACTCTAATATACATGAAAAATTAACATTATTTATTTGTTATACAAATATGTTTACGTCCAAAATAACAGTAACATTATAATTTAATAGTTATTTATGTACCAAGGCAGTAAAGTGATTCTTTATCGGTCTGAAATTATGAGTCGAGCGAAGCGAGGCGAATAACTGGCGAGTCCGACAAAGATACTTCACTGACGTGGTGCATACAAAATTTTATCGCCAACTGCTCAGAATTCAGAATATAAGAAACTGAGGTATATTTAATTGCATTTTATTATGACAAAGTAAACAGCACATATAGAACAAATCTACTTATTATTTGTTATATTTAAATTAAAGGTACACCCTGAAGCATTATAAAAGTTAATTCCTGAAGTAAAAGGAGTTCCAGCAAAAATTTGTTATAAATAAATCGCAAGAAAACTATTATGGAGCCGTAATAGGGAGAAGCGTGACACTGACAGATGATGATTTTCGAGTAATGTCAAAGTCAAAATACTGTATACTGTATATATGTATATATAGTATACTGTTTGTTTACTTCCGGAAATCAATCTGATAATTGACGGCTTTACTGACGGTTGGTGATAAATAAATTTAATTGAAAAATAATATTGAACATCCTTTTTCAATATTTGTATGAACAAAAAAACCCACAACGGCTTGAACTCTTGCTTATATTTCAAAATCAGTTTTTAATCTTTGATAAAAACTTTCTTAAAATTTCTCCTGAGGTAACAAAAAAAATCAAAACTTTTATCTTAAGCTGGATAAAGACGATAGAAAGTTTCAGTTTTCCACTTAAGAAAAGTTTTGCAGTTAAAATGAAATTGACAAATAAATACAGGTATCTTCCTCAAATTATCTTATTTTTAAAGTGGAAAAAAAATATTTTGGATTTTATCTAGTGAATGTTTCTTCTTTGGTTTTTTGTTGATGGCTGGCAAAAGCAAGTCAAATCCTCCACCACATCTCGGTCATTCATACACACGTATTTTTGTTAAAGTTGACTGAACGTAAGCTTTATGTAACATTTTTACCACAACAGCAATCGAAATTCCGTTTGTTAATCAACATTTAGGACATATTTTTGTTCTAGATTTTTCACTAACTTATCGAAAAAAATATATTCGGCAATCTCCTAAGGCAGGCTTTTCAAATAATCAATTCATTGGCAAACAAGTATAAAGCAGAGAGCGAAAAATTCTGGAAACACGGTATATTAATGGAGGAAATACAAGTTAAAAATGGTGCACCACCTTTCGGATGACGACCCCGACAGAAGACTCGAATTCTGTGAATGAATGTATGACAAATTAAATTAGTCAAAACCCACATTACACAAAAACAATTTGTTTTAGTGACGAAAGTACTTTTTGCCTCAATGAAAATGTGAATACACAAAATGTAAGGTATTGGAGTGACACAAATCCTCACACCTTTCGTGAACAACATACCCTATTTTCAGAAAAAGTCAATGTTTGGGCAGGTATTTTGGGAAACCACATAGTTGGTCCTGTTTTCCTGAATTCGAATTTGAGCGGTGAAGTGTATCTGGAGATGTTACAAAATGCAATTGAGCCGTTAATTCTTGAAATTCTGGAAGATAATCCAGATGAATTCGGCCATCTGGAAATAACATTTCAACAAGATGGTGCTCCTGCACATTATTATGGTGCAGTAAGACGTTACCTGAATGAAGAATATCGAGGTAGATGGATCGGCCGGCGAGGTCCTATAGAATGGCCACCTCGGTCACCAGATCTGACACCATTAGCTTTTTTTCTATGGGGGTACTTGAAATCCAAGGTTTATACTACGGCACCAGATAGCATTGGCGTTTTGAAAGAAAGAATTATTGAAGAATGCAATGCAATTTCAGCTGACACATTCGAACGAGTAGGACAAGAGTTTACTAAAAGGATGTATTACTGTCAGGAAGTAGACGGAGCACATTTCGAACACTTGCTATGAGAATCCATTGTTGATATTTGATTAATTAAATTTAAAAAAATGATTTCAATAATTTTGGTATTTATTTAATTTATCCGTCAAAATTAGTTTAAATCCAAACAAAATTAATATGACTATGTAGCCAATGTCAATGCCTTTCAAACGACATATCACTTGCCATAAGGTCCTATTCAAAATTATTGGCCAAAGTGCACTGTGACGTCATATATTACTATTACGTCACCTGTTACCATTCGTAGAGAAGTTTACAACACTTTATTTTCACCCTCCAAATTTTATTAATGTAAGTGTAGCCGTTCAAAAGATTCGAGGGGGGGAGAGGACTTTTGAATAGCACTGTATATCAGTAATTTTACCTTGACGATTTATTAAATAGAAACCCTACAGGATTTATTCTTGAATTTCATGTCAGTAGATTGGACTTTTGAGAGTACAAATAGTACAATTCGGAGATTCTTTTGAGATTACTGTCTTAAAATTTTAGTTAAATATCCATATTTTGGGGTACATATTTACAAGACTTTCGTTGAAAATGCGTTTTTCTTGAAGAACTCTTGTGTAAATAATGACAAGTTTTGTGAATTGTTTCTTACATTTTTCGAAAAGTAGTCGAACCAATTATGTGTTTTACCAAAGCTAAGTGGTTTTAAATGTTTGGAGATAACTAAAACTCACTAGATTAGTAATCCGTGAACTTGATATAAACTTGCCGATTGTTGATTCCCTCCGGGTCATTTCTCAAGGGATTGTGTTCCATTAAAAGCTTAACTAGGACTATTCTAGATCAATAAAATGATCTTTATAGATGAAATAATGTATTAAAGTTATATATTAATAAATAATTGGCGGTGTGGGGGATTAACCAGTTGACTCAAAACTTTTGGGGCCTATGATTTCGATTACATTATTATTGAAATAACATAGAAATAATGTGAGCTTATATTACTTACCAGATACATATGAAGTATTCGGAAGATAATTGGAAAACAAATTTCATTTCACTGATACCTAAAAGATTTATTGAGATTCCTTACTTCTATTTAGTTTCTGAGGCGACAGGAGACAATGTCTCGTTAGGATTCCTTAGTTAAAACTCTTAGCGCAGTTTTACTTTAGCTTATGCACTCATTTGATCTCAACATGCTGTAGTAACCCAGAAAAATCTTTGATTGGCTACGCCTTACTAGATCTTTTCAATGGTCAGATCTTCTCTTTTTTGGCTTCACCTAATTCTTCCAATATCACATTGGAGCCAATTCTGCAAAAGTATTCAGGACCCCAAAAGGGTCTTTCAGTCCCCCTTTTTGCTGGTTCATCTGATATTTCATTCCCTTCTATTCCAGTGTCTCCTGGAATCCAATATATTGTTCTCGCCCAGCTCATTGAGTTTGTCTAGGCATTCCCACACCTTGATTACACAAGAGCTCTGTGGTTTGATGGCTGCTTGACTATCCGACATTATGACAATCCTTTGTCGTCTGTATCCTTTATCAATATTGAACTGGGCGCACTTTCTCATGGCGTGAACTTCCGTCTGAAAGATACTTGGGGGTTTCCCAAGCTTTCAGAGTGTTCGGTGTTTGGTCTATAGGATAACTTACGTTTGAAAGTACAATTTACAAAATGAATACATATCACAGAATTCACAATACTGCACATAAATGTACTTTATCACAATGACTATAATAGTAGCGAGCTTTTGAGTCTCTTGATATTAACATAAACAACAAAATCAATGAAATAAATCTGTTTTGATATCGAAATAACGAACTAGCTTTATGTTTTCTCTCGGGACAGTTCAAGTAGAAGAAACTGCTTCAAACAGCTCCAGTTGTATAAAGGGGACGTTTCGATTATATTTCTCATCAGGATAGAAACGAGTCGGGAGAACATAAGAAAAATAATCTCATTGAATTTAATCAAACAGCTCTTGTTCCCGTTTCGTATGTGATTCTTCAAATGGTTATTAGTATTGCTAATTTATTAAAATGCCTCAATTTTGCGAGAATTGAAATTTCTCAAGTTCAATCAAATCACACAAGAGATACGGAAGTTTAAATTGATGATAGCGGGCGATCCATGATATTTTGAAAGTCCAATATTTCTGGAGCTGGGAAAAATTATTTCATTAAAAAACGGATCAAAGACACTCAAAAAGTATAAAGAAAAGCGGAACTTATTTTCAAATAAATATAATCATCAATTTCGATTTTTTAGAGCTGCCAAATTTCATACCTGTCAAGTGAACAGTTTTCGAGATGTTTGAACTGTTTAAAAATCATGGGACATCCGGTATAATAGAATAAATGATACCATCAAGTGATTTTGGAATATTATATTTATTCATATTGGGAAAAATCTGTAAGGTAATTAATTTATTTAAAGGTGAATACATTTTGAAGTTTATTGAAAAGGTGAAATGAAAAAAAAATACCAGCCAGCTTATTTCATGAGAGGTAATTCAGTGAATAGAAACATTTTAACCAAATGACTGTTCAAATATCAAGGAATTTGTCAAACTCAAATAAAATCGAACTTGACGAATAAATGGTCTGAGATAAATGTTTTCTTTTTGATTTTCTGCAAAGCGAACTTTCAAAGAATATGGAAACATCCAATGATAAGCTGATAAATTTTATAAAAAAAATAAAATAACACTCACATTTGATGTAAGACAGTTGAAAAAAATTAACGAAGAAAAGTGTTACTAGACCAGAAAAACCCACTATAGGTTTTTAGTGTGTTTGTCTAGTAGGACCTCTGCAAAAGTCTATTGTACTCACATTTCACCAACAAAGCTGATTATTTTATTTGGTGAATGGTGATTCAGGGAAGACGAAAGAGATTCAATTTGGGGTGAGGCTGGCACAAAATATATGCTATACTGTTCCATCATCTTCCAGACAAAAATAGTACATCGGATCTTCCAAGTTTTCCCATATGATCATTCAGTAGCTTATTGAAAGGCCTGTTAGACAACCTACCTGCTGTAGTCTATGTTTTTGGAGACATACTTCCAAGAATGCCAACTGCAATATCTGGTCATATAAAGCCATCTGCAGTACCTACTGTCCCTTGCAAGTGAGTAGCTATACCAGAATGATGAAGGATCTAGACCAGAGATATTTCGTAGAGTATTACTTTTGAAGAGAGTATTTGATTTCAATTTAGACTAAAAATTTGAGTGTTCTAGAAAATTTATGCTATTATCATTCCATGCACTTTTTGAGCATAGAATATAGTGTTAGCATGAATAAAATGATAAAGAGCAAAAACACTTTTATGTGTGGATGTAATAAAAAAGGAAACTCTCTAGAGACAAGCATTTTTCCGGAAAATTTTAAAAGCAACTTATGTACTTTTTCTTTGGCAAACTTCCAATAAGTAGGTTAGATACTTCAAAGTGTAGCAAAAATTATCTGATAAAATATTTTCAATGTAATTATGCTAAGTTTGTCATCTGTTATAAGGTCTTCTATGACAATTTATAAAATGTTTAAATCAAGAAGTACTTTGAATAAGAAGTGCTGACTCAATATTTGTTATTCAACCAAATGTGCTATAAATTTTCTGTTGTAATAGTTTTTATGATATACAGGGTTCACCAAGAAACACAAATTTGAATATAAAAACTTGAAAAATTGAAAACCATGTTCAAGCAGCAATTCAGTTGTTCACATTACGAACAATATTTTTCAAACTTCACATATTTATCAATTTCTCTCAAAAAATAACTACTTGTCTTAGCTCTAGCACCCATTTCAGTATTTGATTGGATATAGATTAATAGAATAGCAAATTTGACATTCAATTCCAATTTTTGTACCATGTTAGGATGTATGCACAGGATGGGCAAAGACAGTGAATCTTTGTGCAGAAAATGTGAACTCTACGATGAAACACAATAACACAACCATCACAACTACTGAAGATTCCTCCAGATAAACTGGTGGCCTATTTAGAAGACACGAAGCTTCTGGAATGGAATTAGATAGATAACATGGGCAATGATACAAATATTCAGTTCAACCCAGCCCAACCAAAACGTATGAATGACTGAATGCTGGCAGGGCACTGTAAGTTAGAGGCGCCAAAACCTAAAGGGGTTGACAATCGAAGCCATGTGCACCTAGAGGAGGAAGAAGAAGCCACCGACAAGAAACTAGGTACAGTGTCGAGACTGATTGGCTACAAAATTGTACAAAACCAAAATTTAATACGCCTTGATGCTGTGAAGAACGCAAATATGATTTTCAATCTCTTGAAACGCATATTTGATTTTATGAGACTATTGAGAAAACTTAGAGAATGCCAAAGTAAATATCTTTCTTAGCTGGTTATTCCTTATTTCGAGGTTGATCCTCAAGGTTACTACTAATCTAACAAAAGCGTAATGAGTTTCATCAAAAGTGTAGTTTGAAATGGAACCTTTACTTTTTTTAAAGTTGTAGCTTTGTTTCCTTCTTGGTAAAATTGAATTAATAACCTTGGGGAGCTACCTAGCTAACCCATATTGATACACAAGTTAACATAAATAATCCTTATGCTCAAATTTGTGAGTTTTCATTATTTTCGTTATGGCAATACATTCTGATTTTCACATTTAAACCTTACTCTACTTCCATTCGTTGTTTCCCGATGTTAATTCGTTTTGTAAACATTTCGCGTGAACTACCTCAGAGAATTTCGCCAGATGGCGTGGCATAGTCGAATTGGGTGGGTTTTTCACGCTCCAAATAAATAGAGCTTTTATCAGGATGTTTTTCTTTTGAATTATTTGTTTTCAGTAAATTTGGGAAAATGTTTTGTAGTAAGGAAAATCAGGAAAGACAAACTCATATGAGTTGACTGATTGACTGATTGATTGACATTTTTCTACCACAGATTTTTTTTTGACTTCAATAACTTAAAATTGGACAGTACATCTTATTAAATAGAAAAAACGAGAGGTTAGTGCCATTAGAAAGATCTAGTAGAGCTGAGGAGATCAAAGATTCAATTGAAGAATGCATAAATCAAAGAAGACACTCAAGTTTATAGGGAAGTGAGCACTGAGAAAAAAGCTTGTTTAGCATTATTTAGAGTTTAGTTGTACTAGGTGGAAACTTCAGTACATACCTACCTATTAGGACAGAGCAAATGCTTATGAAATTTAATTTGGGAATGCATAGAGAAACTCAATGAGCTAGGAGAGAGCAGCATCATCCTCTTCCTATGAAGCATCGGGAATTTGGTAGGGTAAAGAGTGTCAGTGACACCTACGGCCTGACGACTTCGACAATTGGGGATCTAGCCAAACGTTACACCCATTTTTTTTTTTTACCATTTTGGGAGCCGTTCAGATGCCGGGAGCACTGCAGTTTATTGGCTTATTGTACTCTGCTCCCATATTTAGTCCACCCATCCAGTTATCCCCGTACCTTCGAGTAGACGGTATAGGTCCATTGGATGTGTGCCATATACTTCAGGTGGCACATTGGCCTCTCCGAAGATTGCCCGTCTCCTCGAGTGCAGTGCCTCACAGTCAGACAAGATATGGGTCACGGTCTCGTTCCATTCCATTACGTTACACCCATGCACAATCCCTTAGGAGATGGGATGGAACCAAAGGATGCAGTCTTGCCAGGATCACCCTGGGCGACCCTGGGAAGCTGGCGTGCTAGAAATATTTGGCGATGACCAGGAAAAACCTACGTTCAACAGTAGGATTTCTGACTGGCCAATGTCAAATAAGGAAACACCTCCATACTATGGGGCTAGTGGACACACTTCTATGCAGGATGTGTGAACAGGAAGATGAAACTGTCAGGCATGTCTTTTGCGAGTGTCCGGAGTTATCGTCAATAAGAGATTGTGTGTTCGGTAAGTCTTGGCCCACACATGCCGATATAAAGGAGATGTCTCCTAGTGACCTGTCCACCTTCCTTGGAAGGACAGGATGGACGATGACCTAAGAGGACAACTCCTCGGGAGGAAGTACAATGGGTCACATGTGGCATAAGTGCTGTGAGCCTCCCTACTTTACAGATACAGATACAAAGTGTTATACCAGCTTACATACATACATAGAAGAGTTTTTACAGTTATCCTGACAAAACTGAGTGGGAAACAACTGAATAAACTACTAGCACAGATTATAAAGATAACAGATACGAATCCCGATAAAATATCAAACGATTTTCAGCTCCGTCGTCAATGACCTTGGACATTTAACTAGGTATGGCCGCGATGTTGCCAGTTTGAAATATTTTCTGAATTTCTTTCCAAATTGCACTGTTGACTCGGGGACAATAACAATTTCTAGTGCTGGATCTAGTTTTTTGGAAGTTTCCACTAAATCTTTAAAACTGCGCCATGAATTAAAAAAATAATCATAATCGAATATATATTTATGTATTTATTAAATACCTATATGTACATTCCTATGATTTGTAATAAATAGTCATTACTCTTTTGGGTGATTAATTAATAAATACATTTTTAGATAACACATATAATTACAAAAATCAACCAAATTTTAAAGTACAAATAATTCTTAACCTATTATCAAAGGGAATACAATATACACCTATGCACCTTATAATAATTTGTAGCACCAAAAGTTAATATCAAAAACTTTAAAATTTCTTTTATCATAGGCCGGGATATTGAATTATATACTCTCATCCCTTGGAAATCGAAAGAACTTTATTTTTCTTTCCGAATAAAATTTATTTGGACAGTCTCTGTATGAACAATACACGCCGTGATGTTTATTCATTTTATGTGGTCGCGTTCATCACAACATAGCGCTACCGAAGCGATCATCAATTTCCTGCTGAACGCGTGTTTTGTTAACTGATCAGATTGAGCGATTTGGTATCAGTCGCCATTTTTTCAATCAAAATTAAAATACGCTACACGCTACCGATTGATGATGCATCAACTCATTTATGTCATTTATGACAATTGTTGGAAAAATATTATAAATATCTTTGTTTGGAGAAATTTTCGTTTGTATTTTAGTGAAAATGAGTGAAGAGCTGGAGGTGACTTATTATTTCATTAATAAATTGAATAGTTTGTCAGGAAATTCAACTTTTCATGGTATGCTCCAAAGTGGGGAGTTCAATTTATTGTAATTAAATCCCATTTTTCAATGGTTAGAAGTAATACCTAATTCATAATTGTCGTATATATCAAATGAAATTGAGTTGTTGTTGGATTCATTGACATTTAACATATTATGTCGATGGTTTTATTAGCACGTTCAGCAGAATTAGGAACTGATGGATCACTCTAAAAATCGCTACCTGATCAACTTTGTTGGGATGAACGCGACCAATAATAATCTATACCACTATATTTTTATAGTTAATATTACCACAACGCACAATCGATTAGTCAAACAACACAATTAATATCGCCGATTAAACACCTTCAAACAATGAAGAAAACAAAAATGGCTTTATGAATTTTGAGCACAGATTACAAGTGATTTTAAGCATGTTTTGACGTTTTGATTATGTTAGGTTAGGTTAGTCGTCACCATTATTGTGCATGGTTGCCAAGGATGTGGTTTATGAAAAAAGTATATATTCATGGTATGAATTTTATACATTATGATCTTTTTAATTGTATTATTCTTTTAATGTTAATAAAATTGATTTAAAACAAGTAATTATCGAATATTTGTATTTGTATAACTATCACACTTAAAAAAATGCTTATAAAATATTTGACCTATGATAGTAAATTGAAGGAAATATTATGCAAATTGTCAACCCTGTTGAAAAATTTCGTGAAGCAGCCCGAACGCAGTCGATATAAGACGATGGGCATTCAAATGTCCACCCATCTCTCTCTCTTTTTACTGTTCTCTGTCAAGCTTTCGTATCTGTGCTACTAGTCTCTAATACTTTCCCCATAGGAACTAAATAAAAAGTAAACTAGATTTGTACAATGAACTTTACAAACATTTAACTCACTTAGCACTGAAATTTTTTTGTATTTTGTTTCAGATGTCAACAAGCCCTAACACCTCTCAAAGAAAATGACCGTTCCCAAAAGGAAGCAGCCGATCTATAACAAAGTGAAATTCAAATAAATCTTCTCTATTCCTTCGATTGCCTTAGCCTTAGTAACCAAAGCAATAACTTTTACTAACCTAAAAAAATGTCGAAATCACTAATTCTTATAATCGATTTAGATACTATAATGACCGATTCTTTGCAACCCGCTCCCTTTTCTATAGTATGACCCTCCTTGAACTAAACCCATGAGAACCCCTTTCCCTTCACCCAAATAACCCAAAATGTTGTTACCAGATAACCTAATAAAGATAGCATTCATACAGTTTTGCCTGTTGCTAACTTCAGTCCGTAGCGAAGGCCATCGACCACTCAACGGTCGCGTTTATTTCGCTATAGCGGCCACACCGAGTGCTCAAAGTTTCTCTAGAGCATTCAATAAAACGCTGATGAACATGACTTCGAATTTTTTAACGGGAAGGAGCGGGAAAGTCGGTTTTAACATTAGTTTGGAGACGATCGTCATCGATTTACCGGAAAATGGTAGTTTCAGTGCTATTTTGCTGGAAGGGGTGTGCGAGAAGTTACAAGAAAAACGTGTCGTTGCGATTTTGATTATTGGCCATTCGCCGGCGGCCTTTACGGTTTCGTTGACGGCCAAGCACGCCGGAATTCCCGTCTTGTGGGCCAGAGGTCATGGACAAGTTCTTCCGGGATTCAGGAGTTTGGTAAGTTATTTTACTTTCGGTAACTATTAATGTGTAACCTCAATTAAAGTTTTACAGCATTATTCAAAGTCTCTACTCTACTAACAAGTGGCCACTGGAGGTGGATTCATGCAAGAGAAAATTAAAACTAAGATCAATTTAACTAATTTAATTTAACTAAGAAGATAAAACCATGTTATTTTTCAATTTGAATCTCAATTTCTTAGTTTCATGTATGAGCATGTGAGTGTTATGTAGATGTTCATGCAAAATACAAAGAAATTAATATTTAAATTAAAAAATAACAAGGTTTTATCTTCTTAGTTTTAGTTTTAAATGAATCTTATTTTTTCTTGCATGAAACCACCTTAACATGTGTCATATGTTGGCAAAAAATGTGCATGGCAACAATGCCAATTTTGACTTATTGTGACTGTGATTGTGACTAGAGTTCATTTACTGACCTTTTTGGTGTGCGTCATCGTTTGTTAATGTCCTTCTAACACATTACTTTAGAAGAAATGGAAAAAGGCAGGTCTTTGATTAATTTTAATCAAAATATCACCGTTTAAATGTATTACAAACGTTAACCCAAATATTTGACTTAAATAATTTGATTGGTGGATGTTTAGATTACGCGCAAGCGCGACCTATCAACAAGGAGAGATTACACCATTCAAAATAGGATACGTGTGCACCTTCTGTAGGTATATAACATGAAATTATTCATTCAAAATAAAAGAACGTAATTTTAAAATATTCCATATATATTCAGTAATTTTATTATCTTGACAAATTCATAACTTAATGTATTTAGAGTCGAAATAAGTGCATTAAAATTATCAAAACAATTGACTTTTGGCTTTATTACTGAATATATTGGACAATCAAATAAAAAATGGTGGAGGGTTTCGTATTCATTCTTATGACAAGAAGTGCATAGTTCTTTTGGGTTAATATTATAGCTATTACCATTGAAAGAGAAAAAAATTTTTATAACTATTGGACATTCGTAATTGTGCAAGAGTGCGAGTGACTTGTATAGGTAGTTTAAGTAACAGGTATTGTTCTACTTGGGCAGTAATATTCAAGCTGGTGTATAAGTTCACAAAAGAGCACGGCTGTGTCAAACTATATAAGATCCATACGGTTTAGTTTATTGTATAAATTTTCAAAAAGAGTCTTTCGATTATTTCTTAGTGACTTTAGATCTAGGTTTTTCCAAATATTCAAACCTCCCGCAAGGTCAAATAGAATACGCATTTGAGTAGCCCAATTAAAACGTTCTTCGGAAGAACTTGTAAGTTGTCGCAAGCTTGGGAAATCGAGTATTTTCCATTAGGCGAATTTTTTCCAACCAATTGATTGCTAACTTGAATATATTATGGGTTAACCTGACCCTACCTGCTCCAAGTCTCACTATACAGTCTGGAGTATTTCTCGGTAGCAACAATACCCGTTTGAAAAAATTTAATTGAACTTTTTCAAGAAGATCTACGTAACGTAATCCCCAGACCCCAACACAGCCAAACATAACACTTAGAGCGAGTGATTCAAATAATTTAATTCTAGGTAACCATGTATTGACCTTAGCTTTACACATAATTATTTATGAAAAGTGAATATTAATCTTATTGTTATATTTATTTTAAAAATACAAAAATGTGCCTAGATACACGAAAAAACACCATCATTTTGAAAGCTCTCAAGTATTTTCAGTTAGAAAAAGAAGCTGGTAATTATTAATTTCATAGCCTTTTCGAATTGGGCTGAATACGATCCTGATGATTTTATTTATTAAATTCAACGTTAGCTATATGTCAACGCTATTTGCCTAGGTATAACAATCCCTTGTGGCTTCGAAACTTTGTGTTTTGTCTTTAATCCAGTACACGCCATTAAAAAAGTAGATTTATTTTCAGACGTCTCTAAAGAGTGAACGGAATAATAGAGACAGTTGAGAATCTAATGGAGGTTAATTTGAAATTCAAATTTTCAGAGTTTAAACATAACATTTGAGCATCTCTGAATTCTGAATTAAAAATAGAGCCATTAGCTTTTTAAGTCTATACCTATAGAACGTTCGTGGAAAAATTTAAATAATGTACTTTTGCAAGTGCAATTTGTTATTTTTTTTGAGTGGGTTGGAATTATTTTATATATTGAATATACAGAAATGTACTGAAAATTTTATAACTTTGCCACCGTCCTAAGAGCCCCAGCGGCGGACGGCTGATATTTTATACGTAAATTCCATCTAACGTCTCCGAGTCTCGAGTTCCATTTGCTGTCAGATTTACAAACCCAAAGAAATAAATGTAATTATAATAGTTATTTATGTATCAAGGGCGTAAAACAGGCGTTTATGGACCGCAACGTGTATTAACACGTAAGGTCCATAAACGCCAAATCTAAGAGAATATACGATAAGGTCTACGATGAATTTGTTAGCTGGTGCAAATTGAAGAATGTTGTAGATGGTAACTATACAGAAAATGTATTTCTTGCATTTTTTCTGGAAAAGTCCAAATGCCGTAAGCCGTCGTCTCTATGGTCATATTATTCGATGTTAAAAGCAACTGTAAATTTGCACAATAACATCGTTAGATATTCAAGATTGACAACATTCTTAAAACGGAAATCAGACGGTTATAAACCAAAAAAATCAAAAATCCTAACCAGGGGAGAAATGGAATTATTTTTAGTAGATGCTCCAGATAATTTATATCTTATGATGAAAGTAAGTTAATTGTTTTTTATTTTATTTTAGACTAATATGTTAATATGAATATTTATTATAGGCTGCACTAATTTTTGGTATTTGTGGAGCATGTCGTCGAGAGGAATTACTAATATTTCAAAAGACGATATTCAAGATTTAGGAACAACGTTATTGGTAACCATACGAGCATCTAAAACTAAAATTTACCGCATTTTCAGTATGATTGACAAAGAGCAGGAATCACCAAGTTATCTCGACTTATATCGAAAATATGCTTCACTACGTACGACAAATACTAACCACGGACGTTTTTTTTGTATTATCGTAATGGAAAATGTTCCAGTCAGGTAGTTGGAAAGAATACATTTGGTCAAATTCCTTTTGAAATAGCAACTTTTTTAAAAGTTCCTACTCCAACAGACTACACAGGCCATTGCGACGATCTTCAGCAACTTTGTTAGCTAATGCAGGTGAGGGGTTGGAAGTCTACAACGGTGGCAGAAGGTTATATTGAAGATTATTTGGCAAATAAAATGAAAATCGCCAAAAAAATTGTCAATGCTGATATGCCTTCTACTAGTTATTGTTCAAATTGTGTTATTAGTATAAAATTATATGTTTGAGTTTTTAAAGTTATCATTTCTTTATTAAACTCATATTTTGTTAATTGTACCAAATATTTCCATGATAATAAATAATAATAATAAAGTTTGTTTACTAACTACATGTGCATTTTTGAAAGAAAAAAAAATTTACTTTACCGCCCCCCGCCCATAAGTAGTCCACGGGCGGTAAAGTGACACTTTACGCCCGCTAAACGTATTTATAATCTGGACTTTTTCGCCCGGTCGTGCATAAACACATTTATATATGATGATATCTTCACATTGTGTATTTGAAGAACGGGAAGGAAATATAATCATTGCATTCACCCTTCCCCTAAACCTAAACCAAATTGCGGACGGAATTCTTACAAAAATATACTTTAATCTGCCGTTGAACGGAGTCCTGAAACATGAGTTGTCCTTCGTTGGGTGGCGAAGAGCATCCTCTTCTTCTTTTTCTTATAAATTGCAATGGCCTCCTATCCTATAGGACATCCAGCCAGCGTTTTTTTTTGAAATTTTTGAAGTAAACTTCCCCTAGGCAGCATTCTAATTTTTTAGATAGAATACCGTCAGTGGAGCTCTAGCCACACTGTACAAACTGTGATACAGTAAAGATTTGTGTAACTTTAATTTCGTCTTGTGTTGGCATCGATCAGGTTCCTGAAAGAAAGCAGAATAATAAAGTAGTAAAGAGAAGAAAGCGATTTTATGCATTTGCTTGAAGGGATAATTGTAGCACAGAACGCAAAAAACACTGTAGAGACATTATCGTTTTGTCAGTCGGGAAAAGTAATTTACACAGGATTACGTACTTAAGGAAAAAAGGAAGTTTGACAGTTATTTTTAATTCGGCAATCACTTTAAATGGCTTGGATATTTTTGATATAAAAAAAACAATTTAGCACATTTGTCGTTTTTGATTCCTTGCTATTTTATGTATCATTGTAAAGAGAGATCAGGACGGAAAATTATATAAGATGAGAAAAATTAAGATGGAAATGTGATGCAAAATAAGGTTTCTGCGATATTGGAAAGAATAGAAGCAATCATTGACCTACAACGTGGAGCTTAAGAGATAGGAGGAATTGTACACAATGAAGGAAAGCAGCTAAAGGCCATTTTCCACGGTGCGAGTTGACACTGCAACTCGAAAAAGTTGCATGCAGCTTGGCGTTTTTTTTCCTCGGGCGCCTTGGTCGCATGAATTAGAACCTGCTCTATTTTCGAGCGAGAAGTCGCGTAACTTTTCTGGTGGATTTTGTCGCACCAACCTAACATTTCTATTGGCTGCTCCGCTCTAACATTGCTGTCACTGTCAATCAAGTTGGCAACATGTTACGTTTCCCATATGCATGGATGAGTCGCAGCAACAAACTATCGATATGCTGACACACCTCTATGTGTGTATGTATGTGTGTTTTTGGGGTGACATTCACTGAGACCTAAAAGATCTATT
>CAJUYG010000727.1:43561-56711 GCA_910591675.1 Galerucella calmariensis | reverse complement strand
TGGAGAGGTTTTCTCTCGTCGTCAATAGGCTCTATGAAGGATTTGTGAACAGGAAGATGAAACTGTCAGGCATGTCTTATACTAGTGTCCGGAGTTATCGTCAATAAGAGAGTGAGTGTTCGGTGAGTTTTGGCCTACACCTGCCGATATAAAGAAGATGTCTCCTAGTGACTTGTCCACCTTCCTGAGAAGGATAGGATGGACGATGACCTAGGAAGGTAACCCCTCGGGAGGATGTACAATGGGCCACATGTGACCTAATTGCTGTGAGTCTACCCTACACTCACCCTCCCTACTTTACAGATACAGATAGTATTATGCAATGAACGATATTAGCAGTGCTAAACAATTCCCTACCACCTCGTTTCTTCAAAATAATCGTCAATAAGCACTGCCAGAAATCTCGACGTTCGTATTTATTAATTCAATAAGACTTGTTGTTGTCCATTCCCCCGAAAATCAATTTTGAGGAATTTTTAATCAAATCTAGTTTCGAAATGTAGACTGTAAAGTTAACGTTATTTAATCCCAGTTAAGTATCGGAACTATTTCAACATTCAAAGAGCCCTATACCTATAATTGTTACATTTCCTTAACTGCATGTGAGCAAACAGTTGTTGTTATTGTTATACAAATACAGGTAATTAATTTTCCTGTACTCATGTTGGTTTGTTCTCCTTGAGCACACACCAATATTCATTCTGATAAAACTGATAATTTGGTTTCAGCTCACGTCCCACTGCTCGTGTACTTCTTGTTACTAAAATGAAATATTTTTTAGATAAAAGTTTTATTTTATTCGATATTTCGAGAATCGTGACAAAAATCTTTTTTGGGGAAGTAGTACGAGTATATTATTCACAAAGATATTTTTTCATTTTATCTATGGGAAGTTGTTTTCAAAACCCTTTTTTCACGAATACAAATCGGGCGTGGGTAAAATGCGCACAGTGGTCAAGAAGTTTCCCAAATTTGGGAAGGGTTTCAGGTAGTTGCAGCCAGTGGCTTAAGTCTCTGTATATCAGAAAATAAGAAATAGAAAACTAAAAAAAAAAGAAAACCCAGGCCCAAACCCTGTTGATCGAAGTGTAAATGCAAAAACTAAACTGATCTATGTACCTAGGCCTAGACTTATTGAAAGATTATTACTAATTAATTATATTATTATTGGTCAAGAATTGAAAAGGATGTAGTTACTTCCATAGAAATTCCATACATCATTTTTTATCCATGATTTCCAAATTTTGATTATCAATAAATATATTTATATAGAGAATCGTAACAGTTTTTATTCCCTCGCAGATCCACGTATGACTATTCTGAGCTAATATTTTCTCCCTTATCATGTTCCAAATGTATGTATCCATTAGCCGGCGCCACTTTGGATAAATGAGAAAGATATCAAAAGTATTTCCTCGGAGAAATGATAGCGGAAACCCGTCGTTCCATGTTTTTGTACGGATATTCATATTATAATGTTATTTATGTATTAAGCGTGGAGAGTGATGGATTATTGTCATTTTTTGTTCGTAATACATAGAAAATTTTTAATACAATCACTTAATAAAATGGAAATATTGATGGTTGATGTTTCCTGCACACTGGTAGACAAATTTCCACTTTTTCATCAATTCTCGAAATAATCTATCAGATTAAGTACCATTTTTTTGCTTGAGGATGCAAAATACCGGAAAATTGCTTCTTATTATTCATATTGTCACTTTGAATTGTCTAAGTGACATAACTGACATTTAAACATAAACTTCGCGGGTGAATAGTTATTTTCCTAACAAGAAGTGCGGAAAGTGTACTTTCCCGCACGCGACTGCAGTTGACCCGAACGACGCGAAGCGGAGTTCGGGCAAGCGGTCATGGGTGGGAAAGACACTTTACACATGAGTTAGGAACATTATTTTTCATACGACCGTATATACAAAAAAGTATAACAACCCATTTTTTAAAAGTTATTTTATTCCAACACACACATTTAAAACTTTAACCAAAAACTATTATTATTATTATTATTATAAATTATTATTATAAATATTAATATTAGAAACACAATTTGTTGCATTCTGTAAATTACTTAAAATTGTCGGTCCAGTGAAGTTATTTGGTGTCAACTGGTAAGTAGATGACGTTGATCGGTTTCAGGTCACATGAAGATGACGATGAAGGTGGAGGCAACGGTTTTAAGTCATTTGTAGATGAAAGAATTTTATTTGATATATTTTTCTTCTATCAAACCCGGATGGTTTGATAGTTGTTTTATGACACTACTTTAAAGAATGTACAGGGTTATATCAAAATATCTTCATTATTTTATACTTTCAAAAAATTAAAAATGCAACAAAAAGCTAGAAAAGATGTAGATTTTATTTGATGGACTATTTATCCATCTGTTGTAACTATGGTTATAACTTTCGAAGTGAAAAACTATCTAATTACGTCAAAATTTGCATAATTTGACACTTTCAAAACTAAAATACGTGCGAGAAAGTGGGTTAAAACGCACGGTCGTTTAAAAAGACTTTTTAGAATTGCTGAAATCTAAATACATACCCTTTTTTTCTCCCGTCAAAATTGCCTAAGTCTGTCTCATTCATCTTACGGATTTTATTTGGAAGTTATGATTAAACGCAATAAAAGAAAACAAAAACGGTGAGTATGTCTTTGTTGAATCGTATGACCCGCATGATAAGGCTGCATTCGACTAGAATTCATGAAAACTTTTAAATCTGTCAGTTCAAATATGTCAATTCAAATATATCAAGTACTACAGTCGACAGAAAAGTTTTGAATAACTATTAACGCGCTAGAGTAATAGCGTGACTAAGTAAACGCCAACTTTTCGTTGCCAGTGACAAGCACATGCCGTTGACAACGAAAGGTTGACGTTTCTTGAGGAGAGTTACCTAATTAACGCTCGCCGAGCGTAAAAAGTTGCAAAACGCTCGTTGCCCATAACAACCGATACTACAAACACTACAAACACAATTATATTGACAGTGACAGTGAGGATCATAGTAAGTATAAAGTATTTGACAAGTACTTGAAATAAGAGGTATAAATTTATCAATAATTATTTATAATATATATTCAGGTGATTGTAGAAAATAGCTATTTGTGTATTAAGAGCGGAAAGTGATACTTTGCCGCTTGAGGCAGAGAGTTGCCCACGCGACGCGTAGTGGAGCGCGAGCAATCTTCCGAAAGCGGCAACGCACTTTCTGCTCGAATTGCACACAAAATATTTAAAAAAACATGAAAAGTACACTTTATTAGAATGTGATGTTGAAAACATGTAACAATTATTGTTTTTCGTATTTACCTCTAGATTTAGTTGGCAGAAGATTAAGAGTAATATTTTTAGCAAAATCTGTTATATCTGGAGGTGTGCTTGAAAATTCACTGTCACTATCCATTTTTCAAATAGCTATTTATAAACAGACAACTTTTTCATAAACTAAAAATGAAATAATGACGTTTCATTAATTCCATAGTCTACTATTTTCACAAAATAGTAGGTAGGTACTTAAATATGCAATAACTGTTGCATCTAGGTGTATAATGCATTGCCTACCTTCTGACTGTTATATTTCTACTACGTAAACTTGTCCGTATAAATAAATTCTATAAAAATAGGAATCTGCAAAAACGATCAAGAAAATTGTCAATCTCAACAACGTTATATTTGTAATAAGTTGTAAATATTAATTTTCATCTTGAACTAAGAAATAAATCCTTCACTGTAGTATTGAATCAAAATAATATCAATGTATGAGGTTTAAATTATTTTATAATTTCAATAAAATTAAACATATAAAATATACACCTCCATCTATTTGTTGGTAGCGTAACCTGCAGCGTTGTAAATCCAGTAACTTGTATAAATTGTAGATAGGAATATTTATTAATTTCGTTCGAAATATCTTCAAATATTAATATTTCAACTAAAATATTCGGACTGCTCTACATTTTGTTTTAATATATCTTTTTTTTACTACCTTTCTTTAGTTTATTGTAAATGAAAACAGGCGAGCGGAAAAGTTCGCTCTAGAGCGTAAATAATGTCAATTATGACAGATCGCGGAAAACATCAACTTTGCGGTTAGATTTGAGTGTGCAAAAGTCTACTTTGGGTAGTGATCGTAGGAAAAATGTTATATGTATTGCGAGCTAAAAGTGAAATTATTGTTCGCAAGTAATCAACCAGCAAGTGATTAAGCAGCAGCTTTCGAACAATAATTCCTCACTTTTCGCTCTTGATACATAAATAACTGTTATTGATTTCATTTCGAATATCCCGTGCGCTCTCACCATTATTTCAAATATTCACACTGGTTGCATAGTATATAGGTCTTTTCATTTTTCTAGAATACTGTTTTATAATGATTTGTACTAGCTATCAACCGTGAAGAATAATTGTGAGCGACACTTCTAAATTGAGTTGTTAATTTCAGATATCAATTTTATAATAATACATCACAAAAATAATATGTACCTAAGATATCAGTATCACAAGCACATTCGTCATATTACCACGATTCCAAGTAGATTTTGAAGACCAAAATTTTGTTTTGAATACCATATTCTCCCTTCTACAAGGTAACTATGAATGCCAAATTTTCATTGATGTGAATATGATTTGCTTACATAAAATAACTTAAAATAAATAAAGGCAGTTTCAATATCCCAAGCGCTCCCACCATAATTTTAAATATATTCCGATTTTTCGGAGTTACATCTTTTTGATTGATTTTTTCAAAAATATTATCTAGTACCCACTCCTAAATAAGGCTTAAGTAAAAAATATATTGGAGAATTAGTATTTCCTGTTAAGGAAATCAAGGGATTAAAAGAGTTTTTTAGATTAAGTTTGTAGTATTTTGCGGTTTACTTTCGGGGTTACTTAAAATGTCCAATTTATCTCAGTGTCCATAACTCTTCTACATTGCCAGACAAGCATAGTCGCCCGTTAGTAATATTTTTCAGGCTTGTCTTCCAATTCAGTTTGGAATCAAGGATCACATTGTGTTTAATAAACCCTACAAAATACAAATAAAACAGAACACAGAGTCAGATGCTGCAAATGCAGCAATGCTCAAAAATGGAAGAAGGCTCAGGATGTAAAGTTTACTCCAGAGCACTGAGCCTAAGGATTTAGTGGGGAATGGGAAACAATACCAGCGTGGTTAAAACAGAACTGGCTGGTATCTCAATTGCCGCAATAGAACTAACTAGAAAAGGAATTTCTTACAAAAACATAACAATCTGCACTGTTAGTAGAAAAGCCCTATTAGCATTGAACAGACAACGTGTTATATCAGGGCTAGTACGAGAGTGCCACCAAGATTTAGCTTACGCCTCGGCAGATAACAATATTATCCTGAGGTGGGTTAAAGGGTACGACAAGAGTAAATGTAATCGCATTGCAGATTCTTTAGCCGGGGAAGCGGCTGGACTAAAAATTTTAGGACCCAGTGACACCTATGGCCTAACGACTTCGACAATGGCGGAACTAGCCATACGTTACACCCATGCTCAATCCCATAAGAGATGGGATGGAATCAAAGGATGCAGTCTTGCTAGGATCACCCTGGGCAACACTGGGAAGCTGGCGCCGAAGAAATATTTGGCGATGACCAGGAAAAACCTACGTTTAACAGTAGGATTTCTGACTGGCCACTGCCAACTAAGGAAACACCTCCATACTATGGGGCTAGTGGACACACCTCTATGCAGGATGTGTGAACAGGAAGATGCAACTGTCAGGCATGTCTTATGCGAGTGTCCGAAGTTATCGTCAATAAGAGAGTGTGTGTTCGGTGAGTCTTGGCCTACACCTGCCGATATGAAGGAGATGTCTCCTAATGACCTGTCTACCTTCCTGAGAAGGACAGGATGGACTATGACATAGGAGGACAACTCCTCGGGAGGATGTACAATGGGTCACATGTGGCCTAAGTGCTGTGAGCCTACACTCATCCTCCCTTCTTTACAGAGACTGACAGAAGGGTCACTCCCAAATATTTAACGTCCTTGAACATTTCTAGTTCTTCTACGAACAACAGTACTCTACCCTGCGGGAGAACTTTCTATTCGTAAAAGCAACTGAAAGGTCCTATTCAAGGTCCTTAGAAATTCACAATTGCGGAAGGTAAAAATTGCCAATACTTTTAAAATTTTATTTTAATTTTGCTTGTTATAGCTCTCGATAGCAAAGTGACATTTCACAGAAATTTTGGTCCAATTAGCATTATTTATACTTATTTTTATGAAAAGATTAAATCTTGTTTTAATGGGTGTCTTCTGGAACAATAGATTTTGTTTGATCTTCACAACTGAAATTTTGAAAGAGCCAGGTCACTAAGTGCTCGATTGTTTTAACTTTTGTGTATACACTTCGGAGCATACTTTTCAATTACATTCCGAACTAATAACGTTAATTTAATCGAATGTCTCTATTGTTCAATGGAGTTTTAGAAACTGGAGCGCAATTATTACAAAGTTTCTTCGAGTTTTGATAATAATGTAATTTATTACCGAAGTGAAAGCTGCTTTTAAAAACTGGAAGAACGATGGAGCTGTGAGAAACTTTTCTAATTTCGTCACTATTCTAATAACAAACAATATTTGGCAATCAGAAGAAAACATTGTTTATCTAATTGAAGTTGGCAACCCAAATATTCTTTTACACATTAGGTTATTATTTTACAAAACAGATATATTTACAATATATTTAAAGAAATCGTGGAGAATTTTCATTTTATAAATCCTCGAAGTAGAATCATAAGCAATAGAAAATATTGACACCCTATGTCTTGGAGCGTATTATCCATAACAATTATAAGGGGAAACAAAAATATCTTCTGACATTATGTTAAAAACATGCCTGGATCTGACAACATATTTTAATAAAGTCACTTTTATAAAATCAAGTTTGTTGGAATACTTATAAAAACCAAATAAACTTGAGCAGAATACATTTTTCCTATTATTAAAAATGTCTTGCTATTATTTTTGAAAGTCGTTCTCAACCAAAGCTGGGATCGTTTCTAAGAAAAGTAACGCGTTACCACAGATACGAAAGCTTGACAGAGAACAGTAAAAAGAGAGAGAGATGGGTGGACATACCCATTTAAATTTCTTCTGTAAGTTAAATTTCTTGTGACATTACTTATGTGGCATTACAATATTGTGGTTTGATTCCGAAAAGTATAAGAGAAAAAAGAATAGCCATTTAAATGCCCATCGTCTTAAGTCGACTCCGTTCGGGCTGCTTCGCGAAATTTGTCAACAGGGTTGTCAATTTGCATAATTTTTCCTTCAACTTACGATCATAGGTCAAATATTTTATAAGCATTTTTTTAAGCGTAATAGTTATACAGATACAAATATTCGATAATTACTTGTTTTAAATCAATTTTATTAACATTAAAAGAATTATACAATTAAAAAAGATTATAATGTATGAAAATCATACCATAAATATATAATTTTTTCACAAACCACATCCTTGGCAACCATGCACACCCATCCCCAATCAATTTAGTGGCGAAGTGGCACTTCGGCACGCGTGCTGGGACAATGACGTTTAAACGTAAGTATCCTCCATTCAATTTCGTGCTGAAATGCGCGCCGATTTGGGAGTGCAAGTAATTATATCAATTTGTTGTCTTTGTTGACTTTTATTTATGAGAATAATCACAGTATTAACTTTTTAATTACCTCGTTACCTTAAAATAACAATGAAAATGCGCATGTGCGATAACATTCAGGCAAACTGAATTGACAGGATTGAGGATGGGTATCCGTTTTGCAGCACGCGTGCTGAAGTGCCACTTCTCTAGCAGATTGATTGAGGATGTAGCTTAACATAATCAAAACGTCAAAACATGCTCAAAATCACTTGTAATCTGTTCTCAAAATTCATAACGCCATTTTTGTTTGCTTCATTGTTTGAAGGTGTTCAATCGGCGATATTAATTGTGTTATTTGACTAATCGATTGTGCGTTGTGGTAATATTAACTATAAAAATATAGTGGTATAGATTATTATTCTTATAAAATGGATAAACACCACGTATTGTTCATACAGAGACTGTCCAAATAAATTTTATTCGGAAAGAAAAATAAAGTTCGTTCGATTTCCAAGAGATGAGAGTATTTAATTTAATATCTCGGCCTATGATGAAGGAAATTTTGAAGTTTTTGATATTAACTTTGGTGCTACAAATTATCATCAAAATTCTTCCTTGCATAGGTGTATATTGTATTCCCTTTGATAATAAATAAATTGAGAATTATTTGTACTTTAAAATTTGGTTGATTTTTGTAATTATTTGTGTTATCTAAAAATGTATTTAGTAATTAATCTCCCAAAAGTAATGACTATTTATAACAAATTATAGGAATGTACAAATAGGTGTTAAATAAATACATAAATATTCCATTATGATTATTGTTTTAATTCATGGCGCAGTTTTAAAGATTTAGTAGAAACTTCCAAAAAAATCTAGATCCGGCACTAGAAATTGTTATTGTCCCCAAGTCAACACTGCAATTTGGTAAGAAATCCAGAAAATATTTTAAACTGGCAACATCGCAGCCATACCGAGTTAAAGGTTCAAGGTCATTGACGACGGAGCTGAAAATCGTTTGATGTTCCACCGGGATTCGTATCTGTTCTCTTTATAATCTGTGTCGTTACTTGACCATCATTTTTGCTTTTAAGTAACGCGTTACTGGACAGTAACGTTTTTTTCCGTTGCTCCCAGCTCTGCACTCAACACTATAAGTTGCAGGAATAATAAGTTAGCAGAAAATAGCAGTTCAGTTGAGCCATTCCTTAGTTAGCAATAAATAGTAGAAATAAAATATTTTCATTGAGCCTGTATTGAAAATGGCTGAGAAAATGTCCTAGAAAATACCCATCATAATTTTATACACCTACTTGATGTTTTCGCATGGGCTTAGAATATCTCTGTACTTCACCTTTTTCCAACATAAAACTGATGCCAATCATGTTAACATGCACGAATATTTCACTATTTTGAACAGAGCTTACGGCCCGACATTCTTAAACCTGCCTTAAGCGGTCGGGAAAAGTACGAGCGTCTGTGTTCTGAAAACTGTATGAAAGAGACGAAGACTAGAGCTCTGACACAGCGAATATATTTCCCTACGCCAACAAGAGAAATCCATAAATTTAATGTGTAAATTTGATGCCGGTTATGTGGAAAAATATAGATAGGCTCTTGTACCATAAATTTGGAAAACGTAAATAATTATATTCCGCTTTTTATGGATATACTTTATATTCGCTCGAATGTTTTCGATATAACGTACGCTTTATTTAAAATCAATCAAATGTCCGTATCCAATTTAATTTTTCTATGTAGGGATTAACATAACATATCCTGGAAATAGTTAAAAAGGCAGGAGCTAGAGTGGTGGCGGTATATAGAATACTTCTAAATATTGGAGGACCAAGTGATGCAAAGAGAAGGATCTTGTGGAGAGTAGTCAAGTCAATATTGTTGAATGGTGTGGGGCAATGAAAACCAAAAAGTAAAGAGATGATTTGATGCGAGTCCAAAGGATAATTCTGCTAATCATTGCGACGGGATATAGAACTATATTAAATGACGTAATCCCGATTGAAACGGGTGTTCCCCCAATCGGCCTGTTGGTTAAGGAGAGGACACCAGTGGGGGGCAGGAGTGGGGAGAAAAAAACCTTTATAACGAGGGATATACCCGAACTATGAATGGAAAGGTTGAGGGATGGGAACGCTAAGGAAGAATTATACCAAATCTGGAAGGATGGCGAATGTGAACATCGGGTGAAAGATTACGTCACAACGCAAGTTTTGTCGAAGCACGGGACCTTTAGGGTATATACTCATAAAATAGGCAAAGCAAGGGATGAACTGTGCATGTACTGAGGAGATAGGGACGACGTCCAGCATACCCTGTTTTTTTGCACGAGGTGGCACAAGAAAGGGCTGGTGGTAGAGGGAGAGCTAGAAGTGGCGTTAGGGGTGGAAAATATGATAGCTTGTAAGTTATATCCGAATGGTTATGAGTAGAAAGGAGGTGGAGGAAAGAATTGCGAAGTACAGAGAAAGGAAAGAGGAATAAATGAGTAATAAGAAGAAGAAAATGAAAGTCCCAGCATGGATTTCAATGCTATGCCCTCACGGGTAGCTCTGAATTTCGTGGGAGAGAAAGGGAGTGGGGTGTCGTGGGACGCTGATCAGTCTATTCCGACGGTGAGATGGCGTTTCAATAGGGGTGTAGTGGTAGGTATATCCAGGTTGAGGTACCCACACTGATTGAGACACATCCCCAAACGACGGTCTTGTTGAAGACTCCCCTGCAAAAAAGATTCTGTCGTCTAGTAGAGTCATGGCTACAGTTTTTTGAAATGTACATTTTGTAAAGGGAGAAACAACCGCATTTGAGGTGTGCTGATACATCAAGGCAATGCACAGGTGCACATGCGAATAGTCTCCATGATAAATATACTACGAATTGTTAATCTGCTCAGTATGTTATCCAGATTTGCCATTATTACTTGCTCCAAAACCTGGAGAAACGGTTGTGAAGTGGGAGAATTGGGTTGAAATTCACTTCTCCTGATTTTCCTCAAGGTTCACGAGGTTGTGTCCTTTAATGGCAGTCGAAAAAAAAGGAGATGGATTCACAAGCATGTTCAAAATTTGACTATTAATAGATGACTGATTATGGGAATGTGTTACGCGTAAAATTCAGATAATCTGCCTGTATATTTTAGTACTGTAGCTGAAAATATTCGATGGGTACCATAAAAAACAGCTCATCATACAATAAAGGTGTGTCATTATTGATTGACTATATTACTCACGAATTTTTGACGAAGTTAAACGTATGAAGTCATTAATGAACAAGTTAATCTTAATGATAATTTAATTTCGTTGGAACATTGTCGAGTTTTTACCTGTTTTATTGAGACATTTCCTGATTATTCGCTTCGCTACGAAATGAAATTTATTGTATGGATTTGTCTCGGTATTATTAGATCTGTATAAATTCAATTTATTTTGATTTGATTCAGCTTAGTGGTTTCTACAATAACCTTTTCATGCTCCAGTAGCTAAATTGAGAAAAAAATATCCACAAGCACTTTCATTGTTGAAGAAAATAATAAAACATACACGAAACACATAAATAAGTGAATAAATAATAAAAGTTGAGAACTAGAATTTTGAAAACAAAATAAAGAAACAGAACGCGGAAAAAGATCAGCTCAACTGCTTTTCTAGAACGCTGGAATGAAACATTATATATGATATATCTCAATAAATGGAGCATCAATTTATCGTTTGCTCTCAGACTGATTCTGGACATTTATTAATTTATAACGCAGGCTCAGCATCCAATTTCTTGCTGAAACTTTTTTCACTACAACAAAAAGCTATAATAAGTTAGTTGAAGAGAATTCGAGTGTTTTCGAGAACATACACGTACTCTTTTTCAAAGGATCAAAAGAGATCAATTTATTGGTATTAATAATAATAATAATAATAACTTTATTGCTTATAGAAAACAGTGTTTACAGCAAGGTTAGTGTGTGATAATATAGAAAAAAATTTACAAGACAGTAATAAAAAATGAAAACAAAATAAAATAAAAATACGGTTTTAAATGAAACTAACTGTTTCTAAATGACTCCACAATATATTTGAAAAATGTGTAAATTGTCAATAATTTACTTGCAATTTACACATTTTTCAAATAGGTATATTGTGGAGTCATTTAGAAACAGTTAGTTTCATTTAAAACCATATGATGAGTAGATTCCACGAAGTGAGGGTTTATACAGTTAACTCAAATAAAAATACATTATTCATCGAGTATAAATGACCTCAATTTGAGAATATTCCAAAGGTAGCAGCATATAGTTTTTCCCTCAGATAGGTTTATATTTTGTAGAGCATTTACTAATGTTTCCAAATTTTTCAGACAGGATATGCTTTTTTTCATAACTGTATATATCGGACACTCAAACAAAATATGAAAAATAGTTTCTTTCTCGTCCAGGTTACAAACAGTACATGTTAAAGTAGGATCTTTACTATAATAGGTTATGCCGTTTATTGTGAACTTCATTTTAAATTGATTAACCGTACGGAGTTGAGCCAAAGTACAGTGATCTGAATTGGAGACTTCAACAGTAAATAATTGCTTGGTTCACGTATTGTGGTGAAAGCATTATATAGAGCCATGAAAGGGCATAAAGCGACAACGCTGTAATATTTTGCTCTACTACCCATTTGAAAATGTCCAACTTTCGTTAACATCAGAAAGTGGTCAACGAAAGAGATACAGAATAACGTTTCAAAATTTTTCGTTCACACTTCCAATCGTTTTTAAACGAAATCTTTGCTGAACGAAATATTACAGAATAGATGCCTAATCGTTATTCTTTTTTCTCTTATTTTTTTGGGAATCAAACCACAATAATGTTTTTTATTTTTTATTTCGACGTTTCGGTAGCGTTCCAGCTACCGGTGACAAGATTAACTAGTAATGAAATACTTTTTGGTCCCTATCTGACACAAGGAACTTACAGAAGATGCCTAATTGTTAATTTTGAATGACAAACGTTGCAAAATACCAATGCCCGTTTGAACCGCTCACTTTAAGCCAGTATTAAAATTAAGTAATCTCAAAAAGATTAGTTTGCCTTGCATCGCATTTCCAGTATTCCTTACACTAGTCAAGGAGCCCTTCATATTAAGTTCCCTAATGGGTTGACTTAAGTTCCACTTAGTTTGAAATCGGTTGACAGCTGATTTAATCTGAGATCGCAATGTGTTGATGTATTGCGCTTAGGTGGAAGTGTGTTACTTACATGATACATTTATCGAAATGGAGCTGGCAATAAACGACATTTTCGAAGATTTTATCAAAGATTTCGAGTTACAAAGCAATGTGGTTTACGTGGTTCAGGATTGATGGAGGAACCTCTGAGCTTTCGTAGTGATTTTCAAGCAAAATATTACCCAATAAGGAAACCTACAAGACCTAGTGAGCGAGTCTCTCATGGATAAGTTTCTAGAAGCATTTCGGCTTTATTCCTGCGCTGGACATTACTTTATAAC
>CAJUYG010000727.1:25194-43551 GCA_910591675.1 Galerucella calmariensis | reverse complement strand
AGATTTCGAGTTACAAAGCAATGTGGTTTACGTGGTTCAGGATTGATAGAGGAACATCTGAGCTTTCGTAGTGATTTTCAAGCAAAATATTACCCAATAAGGAAACCTACAAGACCTAGTGAGCGAGTCTGTCATTAATCAGTTTCTAGAAGCATTTCGGCTCTATTCCTGCGCTGGACCATATTTTATAACTGATGTTTAATCTCTCGGAATATAGCTCCTACACCAGCCTTAGTGACGGAGTTTGTGAACACTGAGATTTCGTTTCATTTCATCAAAGAATACTTATGCCAGTTTTTGGAGGGCAGTCGGTAGTATATCTTCCTCCTAAAGTTTGTCCTGGAAGTCGGAAAGTCTGCTTACTGCCTTAGAGGTTTAAAGTTCCTGCAATTTATCTTTGATCTTACCAACATTCTCTCAGATCTTCACGTAAATGTCGAGTGATTGTGAGTGCTACTCCTACTAAAAATTTATCAAAATAAACTCAATAACATGAAAAAGAAATAGGGAATTTGCTATTGTTTTCGATTACAAACTGCTCTTTGAACTTCCATTCCCATTCTTTTATGAAAGATAATTAAATCAAATCTTTCATCAAATAATTATAAATTCTGTTTAAATTTTCAAGCCAATTATCTCGTATAAAATTAAAGTGAGATTCGTAAGGAATTCTTAGCTTGTTATAATTTTCGTGCAGCCGACATTTCAGTGGAACTTGGAGGTTTAAGAAAATAAAGACATAAATTGGGATTTATTCCAAGCTTACAAAAAATGTGGTTACTGTTTGTCTTTCGTGCTACTGCAGCTCCTAGTATTAATTTTTGTTTTATGTAATGAATTGTTAAAAGGATGTTTTATTATGTCTACTTCTTTTTATCGGTCCCTTTTTATGTCGTTGGCCGGAATAATACGTGTCAGGGATTTTGAATTTTTCCGGATAAAACAAAGGAAATTGAGTTTATCGCGAAGCTAACCGTTCTTATATATTTAGGTTTTCTGATTCCGGGCAATTTTTACCATATTATTCGCCTCGATGAACTAAAACATTGAGCGTTTCGCAGGATATTTTCCTGAATTTATTTTAGTAAAATTGACATTTAGATAGCAGTACACGGTACACGAATATAAGGAAGCCATTCTTATTGGTATTGTTTTTTCGCTGTTCCACATGGAAAAGGAAATTTGATTGAGCACTGTTATTTTTGATTCATTTTTTTCTTTCCTCCATAGATGGTCCAGCCCCAATTACAAAATCACTTTTTCACTTTGTTTTTATTTTTTTAAGACTGAAATATACCAAATAAAAATTTTATTCTGATTGAAAGTACAAATGAGAGAAAAATCCTATTTAAAACTCAACTAATCTAATAAAATTGCAAGAAGTGTACACGACCTCAAATTTCCGGAAGTTAGCATATCTGCAGTATCTGCACTATAATCAAGTCTCTTGATTAAAGAGAGCTCGCTATGCGTCAATTAGGAAAACAATTCAATCTTGGTTAATGTCCATGCTCTGTTCTACAATCGAGGGTGGTTTAATACTCTTTACATTTTAATCTTCTTTATACCAGTGGTGGAACAAAGGTGCGCTGCCACTGCTCAGTTCTTACCGGTAATAAAAGGAAAATACGAGTTTTGTTGAATGAGATTTTTTTCGAATAACTCAATTTTACTGGTAGAAACTTGTACATTGTGAAAAGTAGAATCCCTGAATTATCAGGGAGGTCATAAACATGAAATAGTAGATAAACTTACAAATTGGCGCCCAACGTGAGGCCATTCTTTAAGGTCCCTTATCGGGAATACTCTTTTTTAGTTGTAGACAAGATTTCAACATCCACAAATTAGTACTCAAGCAGATTTTGAAGAACACTATATTTCCCCTTCTACTTCTTTCGGTTTTCATCATTTTTGTTTGGCAAAAGTCTTTGGCTTGATAATACGAACTGCCATGTATGTATGTATATTGGAATGACGTTCACAAAACAGTCTAACCTATAGAAGTGAAGGATTATCTAGAATGAAAAAATGAGGTGTCAAACCCATCCACCTTAAGCGCTAGTTGCAATTGAGTTGTCGAAATAGGCAAGGCAGCTGAGGCCGAAAAAACAGACTAAGGGAAGAAGCGATCGCAGTGGATGGGTTCAGAGCTATTTCATAATGCTTTTTTCAATGGAAGTTTGTTTTTGAATTACTAATACCTGATTTTACTAACCATTTCCTAAAGTTCCTAAATTTCCTATAACTTTTTGATCAATCCTGAAAAAATTGTAGGAACAGCTTTGCGAGTGAGGCCCTTTTTGATCCCAATAACAATATATTGTGGTTCAAAATATCTGTTGCAAATTTTGTAGGATTTATAAATCTGTTCAGCGCTTAATTCCTTTAGTTTTGGATTGCGAATAAAGGGAAACATATGTCGTTTTGATGCAATGTCTGTACACCCAGGAATGCAACACTTCACACCAACCATTATAAATATTATGAATTATCACACTTGATAAGACTTACAGTACCTAATTAAAACACAAATAACAGCAGCAAATGGCAAAAGGAAACAATCTATAAAAGACAATGGTGACAACAACTATATGACAGCTTTGATAAATTTTTAAATCTTTTCTTCTTTTCGTGCTAAATGCCTTAGCTGCCAGGCCTGTTTCGCCAACTCAATTGCAACTAGCGCTTCAGGTGGATGGGTTTGAAACCTCATTTTTGTATTCAAGGTCATCCTATAAACTTTCACTTCTATTGGTTATACTGTTTTGTGATGACGTTCACTGAGACCTGAAATATCTACTGTCACACATTTCCACATTGCTTCAAAACAAATATAAAATTCTTATATACTTAATGAACAAATGTAGCACAACTTACTTCACGAGCCTTCTAGACGTTGAGAGATCAATTCCCGCCATTCACCTGTTTCTTACGATATCTCAAGATAGGAACGAGATATCTCCTTGCGGTTTGTAGTGCTTTATTTATAAAGACCTACTTGAATTTGTATGCTTCCATTTAAAATTGTTACGAGAAAACACTATATTTAAAAAAATCAAACAGCGCTCTCTAGCATTCATGTTATTGATCAGATTGCTTCATATTTACAAATATCATGCAGATGAATGTCAAAGCTTTGACAAACGCTTTCACTACTATACAAGACGCGGATTCGTTTTTTTTGCAGTTTGACTAATGAAACTGAAGATAAGGTAATAAATGCAGGAAATATTGAGAAATTGATGAAATAATTTCAAGCTCACACTATTAATTCATTTTTTATGACAAACATGTTTGATAGAACACCATGCCTATATTTTTTAGCAAGTTGTGTTCGAAGCTGGGTCAATAACTACGATAAGGGGGATGTCGTGTTTCTAAAGTGCAAAAAAATACATCTCCATTTAGGTTTATCCGTAATTTGAATTGATACTTTGTTTAAATACAACGAAGCTTTTAGAACATCAACCCATGGATTTGCAAATAGACACCACAATCATCACAATAAACGTGTTTAGAATAATTTTACGTCGACCCAGCACTGTAGTGGAACGCATCTGAGGCGATATAATTATGTTGCAGTAACGATCGTGGTTAGTAGGTACTTTGAAGCACTTAACTGGAGAAATACCGTCGTAAAGCCTGCAACGAAATACTTCAGTTGGAACACTATTGGGCTTGGCAAAATTTCCGGTTAGGGGTGGTGTGCTACTGGAGTCGGCGATTAGCCTCAGTTGCAGAAATAGACCAATGTTAAAAATAGCCGGATAAAGAAATAAATACTGTCTTCAATTTAGGGAATCATAATATAATTTGACGTACAATTATTGCATCTTTAAGGTTAATAATTATCATGGAAAATTCATTGGTAATTAAGTTTTAAAGTGTTATGTATTTACTAGGATAAATCACAGTTCAATAAATAGCTATTGTAAAACTTTATTGACAACTTCAAAAAACTAATATCTCGACTACTGTCAGATTGACAAAACAGACTACTTATACTACATTACCCCCCATCTCTAATGTTAAAGATTCAATTTAGAAGGACGTTTAACTAGCCTTCCCGAACGAGTAACATGAGGATGAATTGGGGAAGCTGAAATTTCTTTTGGAAAATCGTTATTAATATTTTTATTCAACCACAAAGGACTATTAATATTTTTATTCAACCTCAAAGGACTTGCCACATTAGCTTTCGGAATTTCAACCTCTTTTACATCCAAATTTGTTTCTTCAACAACATTTTCTACTACTCTAGATAAAGGATTTTCAGTCGACACTTTCGGGATTATATTGGTCATATTTGGGGTTTTATTCATAATATTCGGTATTTCACTTGATTGGGAAGAGACTATAGTTGGTAACAATGGTTCATTAGTACTACTATTCAGCTGTGGGCGCAAGTTATCAGAATGTACAAACCTAATGTCATTTTCAACTCCTACCAAATATGTACAGAAGCTTAAAATTTTCATAATTTTACCCTTTTGCCACAATTTTGTCAATTTATTCTTAACAAAAACGTTGTCATTTAATTTGTATAAGTTTACTTTTCTCTTGGTGCCGGAGTTGAAGTCACATTTTCTTTGTAACTTGATAGAATTGTGGCAAGGTTTTAGTAAGTCGAATCTAGTTCTTGGCCTGATTTTTAACATACATTCAGCTGGGGATATTCCAGTAACAGTTGAGGGAGTATTTCTGTACGTGAACAGAAAATTTGACAATTTTCGCAATATATTCTTTTCTGAAATATCTCCACCATCTTGTGAAAACAAACTTTTCTCTAGGCCCTTTTTTATAGTTTGCACACCGCGCTCGGCAATACCATTGCTCTGTGGATGGTATGGGGGTGACTTTACAGGAGAGATACCATTTGCTTGGCAAAAAGAAATAAAATACGACGAGTTAAAAGGTGGACCATTATCTGATACTAACTCCACTGGCAGGCCAAACACCGAAAATATTTCTTTCAAAACATTTATAGTTTCATGAGCATTAGTACCATTTTTCATCAATTTCACCTCCATCCATTTGGATTTTTGGTCAACAAGCATAAGAAAGACAAATTTATCTTTAAAAAAGAAATCAATGTGCACTCTATAAAAATTGTGTGGTGCGTTAGTCCAAGGTAGTAGAGCAGCATTTGAAAAGTTTTGATGTTGTTGACATACATCACAAGACGAAATAAATTTTTCTACGTCATTATTCAATGTAGGCCACCAACAGTAAGATCTAATAAGCATCTTTGTACGTACAATACCACAATGTTCTTCGTGAAACAACATAAGGACTTCATTTTGTAAACTTTCTGGGATAACAACCCTATTACCTATCAAAATACAGTTTTGTTCAACAGACAGCTCATTTCTCCGCTTGGAAAAAGGTTTTAAATTTTCATCCTTTATGACTGAAGGCCATCCAGATAAAGTAAAATCTCTAACTTTAGTTAAAATCAAATCTTTATTTGTTTCCTTCGCTATGTCTAGAGATGTCAATGGCATCTTTTCCATTAAACAGAAAGAATACAAAAACTCTGAGACATTTGTGTGATTTTTACAGGGTAACCTAGACAAACCATCAGCATTATTAATTAAAACCCCCTTCTTATACTGAATATCATAGTCATAGCCAGATAAGGTTATGGCCCAACGAGTTATTCTCGAAGCTGCTGTCACAGGTATTCCCTTATTTTTTCCAAATATAAACCTTAAAGGTTGATGGTCTGTTATCAAGACGAACTTACGACCGTATAAATACTTATTAAATTTTCTTAAGGCAAAAATGATAGCTAATGCCTCTCTTTCTAAATTACTATTTTTTTTTTCCGCATTAGACAAAGTTGCAGATGCAAATACTATAGGTTTGTCTTCACCATTTATATGGTGACTAAGAACAGCCCCAACACCATAACTACTAGCATCGCAGGTAACAAAAATCGGTAGCTTAGGATTGTAATGAGTGAGGACACTATCTGAACTTAACAAGTTCTTACTAAGTTGGAAAACCTCTTCACACTCTGTACTCCAATTTTCAGAAAAATTAACTCCAGCCTTACACAAATCATACAATGATTTCAATTTACTTGAAAGGTTAGGAATAAACTTAATATAATAATTGAGAAGACCAAGATAAGACTTGAGTTCGGTTAGACTTTTTGGCGAAGGCGCAGATTTGATATCTTGTATTTTTTCTTGAGTAGGATGAACACCATTAACATCTATTTCATGACCTAAGAATACTACCTTAGTTTGAAAAAACTTACATTTTTTTTCATTTATTTTCACATCAAATTCCATCAATCTCTGCAGAACCTTCTTAACACTATCAAAACAATCTTGCAGAGTACTACCAAATACTAAAATGTCATCCAAATAGCATTTTGTATTTTTCAAACCAGATATAATTGAATCCATTACCGATTGAAAAATTCCCGGTGCTGCGCTAATACCATAAGTTAGGCGAGTATATGCAAAAAGACCAATATGAGTGTTAATAACCATCAACTTCTGTGATTTTTCACTTAGTTTCAGCTGCTGATAAGCCCCCTTCAAATCTAATACTGTGAAATATTTATGACCACCTAAGCAAGCATAAATATCCTCGGGTAAGGGTAATACGCAATGATCAGCATCTATCACAGTATTCAACGTTTTCTTAAAATCGACACAGATACGAATTGCATCAGACTCTTTTTTTGGTACAATCACGATTGGACTAGCCCAATTACTAAAACTGACTTTTTTTATAATACCAGACTTTTCCATACTTAGCAATTCAGACTCGACTTTTTCTTTTAGAGCATATGGCATATCATAAGCACGGTGGAAAATAGGTTGAGATCCTTCCCTTAATTTTAATTCTATCTCAAAATTCTTAATCGAAGCATCAGATTGATCATTGAAAACTTCTTTATATTCACTTTTAAGCTGTGACACCATTTCTGGTATAATTTGTGAATAATCTCGAGAGTAGTTCGAATTATTTATAAGACCTTCTGATATAACCTGACAACAATTAGACGGACTAGAGGATTGACTGTTGACATTTACTGTTTGACTAGATTTATTAAAATTTAACTTCTCTCTCCAACCTGGACTAAGCACGCTTAACCAATTTCGACCTACTAATGGTGAAAACTTATGACTACTGTCTAATACTACTAATGGTAAACTAACAACTTTGTTATGATGTCTTACAAAAACATCAGTTTCTCCCAAAATTTTAACTCCCTGACCAGTCAGAACCCTTAGATCATATTGAACATTATACAAATTTAACTCCGATAAATACTTTCGAAAATCTTTGATATGAATTACAGAACGACAAGCTCCACTATCTATTTCAAAACATATTTTCCTACCCTCAACCTCAATATATACCTTTTCTGCTTGTTCTTTACTTGCCTCCAGGACTGACAAGAATCCAAGCACTAATGAGTCCTTATCTTCATTTTCTGACAGACTACCATCGCTTTCTTCCAGCAGACGAACATCTTCTTTTCTGCAGACACGGCTAGTGTGACCCTTTTTTTGACATTTAAAACACGCCCATTCTCTGGCAGGACACTTTGCAGGATCGTGTTTTCTCTTGCAACGGAAACAAGGTTTCCAATCCTTGACATATTTTTTTTCATTTTCCATACTGGACCGTTTTTTATTCTTCAGTAACAGCTTATTCACATTCTCGGTTACAGACAAAACACCATTTTCTCCAGTCATTGACTTCACTTGACCTTCTGCCAACTCCATGGATAAAGCTATATCATATGCTCTCTCGAATGTTATATTATCCTCAGAAAGCAGCTTTCGTTTGACATTCATAGACTTGATACCGCATACAAGCCTATCTCTTAGCATCTCGGATAAAAAAACTCCAAAATTACAGTGTTGTGACATATTTTTCAATTTAGCCACAAAAGATTTCACATCCTCATCTGACTCTTGCACTGAATTGTAAAATTTGTATCGCTCTGCTATTATTAACCTTTTAGGACTATAGTGACTTACTAGTGATCTTTTCAACTGTTCGTACGACCTTGTACTTGGCAAATCTGGTGACAACAGGTCTTTCAATACACTGTACCCCTCTGCCCCCATTAGGGTTAGAAGCATAGGTACCTTTTTATCTTCTTCGACTACATTCACTAGGAATAACTGTTCAAGACGCTCCAGATATGAATCAATATCGGATTGTTTGGGACTAAACTGTTCGATAGATCCAATTAACGCCATTTTGCTTAACAATTTTGACCGGCAAAATAAAATGGGGACAAAATTTTTTTTTTTTTCGATAGTTCTTTTTGAAAAGACTTTTTCGACACTTTGACTACACTACCGCGGGATTCGATAAATACTCGTCGCCAAATTAATTGTTATGTATTTACTAGGATAAATCACAGTTCAATAAATAGCTATTGTAAAACTTTATTGACAACTTCAAAAAACTAATATCTCGACTACTGTCAGATTGACAAAACAGACTACTTATACTACTTATAAAGAACTGCATCTTGCTGAGTTTAAATGTGTCAGGATGGACGTCTAGAGCAATATCGTTACGCTTTGGTCGTAGAAAATAAGGGGCGATGTATGCCCAGTGAGGCGAAAGGGGAAATATATTGATGCAGGACAGGAATGGCTCCAAATAGCTTAGAATCGAATTTCAATTTTTAGCGTGAAGCACTTTATAACCGTGATAGGTAATATATTTTTCGAATCAGATCAGCAGGGGATTTAGAAATTTAAAAAGGGTGTGCATTATTTAAAAAAAGATCCCTGTATAATGAATTACTATTATTGAAAAATATTGAGTTGAAATAAAAAATTGACCTGTTTCCAGATTGTTTCACATTACTGATCATTCAACAAATAATAAATTAAAGCTGGAATACCAGTGAGTTTCTCATCTTCAAGTTTTCTATAGTAATCTTTTGTTATGGTATGAACATACCCAAAATAAATCATTTAAAAATAATCATAAGGCAATACGACCAACTCTGTTATTTGGTTACTTAGTTAAATAAATTCATCACAATAAAAGAAATATAATAGAAATAAACTAATAAATAAGTCAAATTAAAACATGCAAAACTGATAATATTAATAAAAATAAATAACATTCTTTATAATAAGTTTTTGCAAACACTATATTCTAAATTATTAATCAATTTTAATAAACCCTGTATAGTTGAAGAATTTAAGCTATAAATTGACAGATAAAAACAGGAGTACCAACTTCAAGCAAATCGTTTAAAATACCAACCTAAATTTTAAGGTTATAAAAGATAGAAATACAAATTTTTGACCACTGCAATGATAAAAACAATAACATAAAAATGAAACAAACACCATATAGAAACTAAAACATAATTTCATTTGAATAAACTTACAATATTTTTAAAGATTGGAAATATCAATTTAGTAACAAACTTTTAAAATGAATTTCATTGCTTGAAATAAAACAAAAGAAAGTTTGTTTGGGGAAACAAATGAAAAAATCAACGGCTTGCATAAATTTCTCCGAGGGAGAAAGACGTAGAAAAATTTGAGTTGAAATTAAAAGTAAAAATCTTAATAAAACTATATAAAATATTCAAAAGATTAATAATATATTATTTATATAAACATAATTATAAGGAGTCAGTGATACCTATAATTAATAAAAGTGAAATAAGTGAGAATACTTACAAAGTGCCGGTAAGCGTACATCTACCTCTGAATTTATAATCTTAATCAAGACGAACTGATATATCTGGCATAGTTTTGTCGATATAACTAAGGAATTTTCCACAACGAACAGACTGTGTAAAATCCACAGTTGTTGAAGAAAGAAAATACCGGATTTGATCCTCAGCTGACAGTCTGTATATTCTGCAGGCCTTTCCCACATTTTCCAACCCATTGAAACCTTCGAATTTGAAGAGAATAAAAGTATCAACTAACAAACATTCAGGTACCTACCTACTGTTCATATTAATTTTAAGTTTTTTTTTATGTAGTATAAATTGTTTGCTTATTAGAATTCAATTGTTTGCTTAGATATAATTAGATAAAAATACTTACAGAACATTTGATAAAATCAATTCGTTAGATTAACGTTTTCATTAAATTTCATAAGTCATATTCATGTCATATTCCAAGAGCAAGGTAAAATAAATTTCTTCTTTTTTCTTACCAAATAAATAGTCTATTATAATTAAGGTCACATATCCACGTTACTCAATTTAGTTCTGTGAGTTTAGTTAAATAGTGTGCCTGGATGAATAAATGAAAATTTAGATAATTAAGAATTGGAATAACTGTATAATTGTACAATTTGAATATTTTATTATATAAAAAAACCTAATAATAATAGTTCAAAAAAAAAAAAAAAGGATAAAACACTTATCCAATAATACAGGTGGCTGTTTTGTTTTAATGTCTATGGTTCAATTGCAGTAATATACTTCAGTGCCAACTTTCAACACGAAGGCCAAAGAACAGAGTCGGTCTTCATAAATTTTAATTTGACCTCACAATAAAATATTCCCTGAGAGTATGAAAAAATATACAAATAATAATATAATAAAATAAAATTTAAGAGTCTCATAAAATAGCTGAGATAATCATTAATGGCGCTCAACTAAAATATAAATAAAAATTTAAATAATAATAAATATAAAAAAACAAAGGTAAGTATTAAATTATAATAAACAAAACTTATACATATCAAATTTAATAAAAAAAAAAAACATACTTACCATAACCATAACACTTTATAACAATACAAAAATATCTACACTCATCTCTATTTTTCTTTAAGGAATATAACCCAGCCTTTCTTTGTCTGCTTCATATTTTCTCACACCACGACAGCATTTTACTTTAGTGCCATAGATGTACGTTGGGAGGCGTTATAGGTTACTGCACTTTACCTTTATTCAAGTTTTCTTTTTGATTTCTTAGGCTTGCTATTAATACACTGTGGTCACGAAACTTTACGTGTATCAAAAATTCTTTTTTCACTATAAAGTCAGCATTTTATTTTTTTTTCAAATTACTATCGAACTCATACGAGCGAAACGATGTATTAACCTTTCCAATGTTTTTTTTAAAGAAGCCGTCCCTTCGCCGGCACCACCTAAGCCTCCTGGGCTTATTGTAAATACTCTAATAGTCTTATTAATAAAAATTTCTTACTCCGCCCTTACTCTTAGATTAGTCAGAGACTAGTTACTCTGAGACTAACGTAGGTTTAAAGAAGTGATACAATTGCTATTAATAAACTCCGACTAAGGAGGTAATAGTTACTCTTTCCTTATTACTGGGCTTTGACATGACTTAAGGAAGATTCACAGTTGTATGATAGGAATTGACCAATAAAGTGACGTTATGGTGACATCTGTTCTGTTTTTTATTGTGACATGTGTCAGTGCTATGTTCATAGTTATCTCATAATTATCTCTCAGTTTGTATTTTGTGTTAAAAGTAGTATTTCCGAATTTTCTTAACGTTTTTTTATTGTTAATACCTAGTTATATATATTTAGTATGAGTTCTGTTAAAAAACTCACTTACTCAAATTGAAGGAATCAAAAAAGGCGTGCTGAGGAGAAACTCCAAATAACTATACAATGCAAAGAACATGAAAATTTTTTGCAACAAAAAGAAAAAGAAAAATTAAATAAAAACTGATACAAAATTTTATTTTTAATTTTATAGATTTCAATTCCTCTTCTAACAATGTTTTTAAGGGATTAGCCCGAATTTTATAAATGATCGGACGAATATCTTCTATTCTTCCAATTTTTCCATCTTTCTCAAATCTTCCAAATAATAATACCTTTCTTCCATCGCAAAACAATAACTACTCACTGAACCAAAGCAAATACTTAATAAATATACATAATTGATAAAAAGAAACTGAATAATAATACGAACTGATAATGCAAAAACGACAAACTAAATTTCTAATTAGGATATGACATTTATAATACCACAATTGACAGTTCAACAAAACTAAAATTATATTTATTCGAAGGTTATTCCGAGCTTAAACTACCTATTTCCATGGATTAAAATTATTACCAAAGTTAGTCCCAGACTAACCTCGGAGTAGCCTATTCCTTGTCTAATATGAGTTTATTAATAGCGTATCTGTCAAACTGATGGTTTAAGCATGGAATAAAGTTAGTCTCAGGTTACTCCGTGTTTATTAATAAGACCGCTAGTGTTCTGACTGCAGCCTATTCAGCCAATCCTCATACAAGTTCTTTGCTGGTTGGTTGTAGTAATCTTCTGGAGTCATTTGGGGTCTACCAAACAGTTTCTGCCTCCTGTGGTCCAGCGTCTCACAGTTGCATAATATATGCAGAGCTGTTTCGGTATCCTTTTTGCATCTTTTGCATGTAAGGTCTTCGTTATAAAGCCCTATTTTGTTTAGATGCTCCTTTGTGGAAAAGTGTCCCGTAAGTAGCCGCGTTATATATGGAGCGTAGTTTGTTCCTGCTCAATGAGAGCAGCACTTTCGCTCCTTTTTCTGATGATTCTTTTATGAATTTCTTCCCATGTATTTGCCTGGGCGTATTCTTCCAGTGCTACTTTTCCAGATTGTCTTCAAGCTCTTCTATTCGTTATTGTAAATACAAATACACTATTTTTCATACATTCACTGTTCTCTTATCTGATTTCGGACCATATCAATTCACCGATATTTCCTCTTCGATCCACTAAATCTGTCTAATCACAATTCAGTCGAATACGGAAAATTTCGTAATAAATCATTCAAATACGTCTGCGAACGATGTCGACCATAAATATCAGGAAAGGGGTCTAACAGACGAAATATTTCCCACCAGTCAAATCTCTATGCACCTATACAAATAAAAGAAAATGAAATTAGGTCAGAAAATATCTATACATCTTCTAGTGATATATTATAGCACTTTGTTGATGTTGATGCTGGGAATATGGAATGAGGCAGCTCTATAGCAGTAAAATTACTCTTGGGCTACAGATATCATGGGGAACATTCCAATGTTGAGATGATATACAGGTAGGTAGGATAGCAGTGTGAATCTAAATGAGAAATTACGTATTTCAGCCTTCCACAGACTTTTGATTTTAGAATATTTAAAGGTTTGTAATTACATAAGAAATACGGAAAGTAAAAAATAAAAAAGAAAAAAGAAAAAATGTGCGGAAGGCTACAATAAATTCAAAGCTTATTTACACCAAATATAAGGATAAGGTAAAAAAGGGATCTTGCAGATCGTATCGATAAGTTAACGGCGGTAACTTCAACTACGAGGGCTCTCTCACTTTCTCTACAGGAATAATAACCAGCCAGGTGTTGAAATAGAGCGATCCAGAACACTTGACTTTGACAGATCGGCCATAATGGGTTGGGTACCCCGACCAGTTGGAGTTACAGTTTGTGTGTTTTGGCATGTGGTGTGAGTCAGTTTTTTACTCACATTCTGACAGTAAAAATGCCGCCCCTAAGATTTGCCGCTCCGGACAAATTGAAAAACCTTTAGGCTGGGTTGTGGACTACGAGTGTGTATCTTCGGGTAAAGGTAATGTTATCGATGTACCTCAAGGTAGTGTCTTGGGATCTCTTCTATTCATTTTATCCTTAAGTAATTGTACATGAAGTACAGTACCTACAATCTTCACTTCAAAATATTGTGATTTAAATCGACTAGCCTTATTGAAATGTTGATAAGAGATATACAGGGTGTTAAACATGAAATTTTAATTTTCGTTTTTTACAATAACTTGAACGCTTTTTGACGTATATGTACAAAAATTTGAGGTTGGGAGTTTTTTGATATAAGAAATCATAATTTTGTATCTATTTCGATGAATTTTGTAGAGGGCGCCGCATAGACCACATATATACGGTATAAATATGCGCAAAACTGTTTTGCCTTCTACACTCAAGTGCAAAAAAAATGGGCCCCCTATTTTTTTCTCAAAATCGGCTATATTTGTTTATTATTTTGGCTTTTGGTTTACACTTTTTATATTTCACCAACAAAGGACTTCCTCCTGGTATAAAAAAACAAGAATATGTTACTTAAACTGAACTTAATAAACAATGACATAAATAAAGGAAAAATACATGTATACTTAGTAAAATTTATGTTAACAACAGCAAACTTTAGAGGTACAGAAAACAAAATTTAACACATAAAATAGACTTTAGTATTTGGTATTTCCTCCTCTAGCCCTAATTATTGCTCTCATTCTTCTTGAAGAGCTACACGAAGCTCATTTAGTGTGGTTGGTGCTCTAGCACGACTTCTAACACGTCTGCCTAACATGTCCCACACATGTTCTATAGGATTTGCGTCCGGAGAACATGCTGGCCAGTTCATTTTTTCAATGCCAACTTCTGTCAAGTATTCACTGACGCATCTCGCTGAATGAGGTCTAGCGTTGTCCTGCATCAGGATAAAGTTATCGCCAATAAATGGAGCGAATGGAACCACCTGAAATGCCAAAACTTCCTCAATATACCGCTGGGCAGTCAGTGAGCCCCATTGATGAACACTAATTCCGTAGAGGCCTGCCCATACCATAACGGAACCTCCGTTATGACTCAGCCTAGGGCTGAAAGCACATTCTTGGAATCATTCCCATTTCGTCTCCATACTCGTTTTCGTCCGTCTGGTGAATGTAGCGAGAACCTGGACTCATCGGTAAAGAGTATATTACTCCATTGCATAAGATTCCAATTGCTATGTTCACGAGCAAAGTGCAATCTCGCTACCCGGTGACGTGGAAGTAACTTAGGCCCAGTTGCTGGCCTAAAAGCTTTTAACCCAACCTTATGTAATATTTGGCGAACTGTCCATTTACTTACATTTTTACCACGAACCTCCAGAAGTCGATTTCTTGTCTGTACTGAAGACAAATGACGATCCCTTAGAGAATTTAGTACAATAAATCTGTCATCTCGAGCGGTAGTTACCCGTATTCTACCACTACCAGGCCTTCTTGTGTTTCTTCCAGTATCCCCAAAACGTTGTAACACCCTTTGAATGGTAGAACGACTAACATTGAGTAATCGAGCCACATATCTTTGGCTTCGACCATCTTCCACTAGAGCTACTGCTTTAGCACAATTTTCAGCACTGAAAACCATAATTGAGACTTTAAAATTGTCAACGTTGATATTGACAATATTAACATTAACGAAAAATTGCTTAGCAACCGCCCAACAATTCGAAAATGTTCTTTTTTTATGTAAAACGAGAAAATAGACATGTATTCCAACTTTTTGTATTTAGAAGGAAGTCCTTTGTTGATGAAGAATACAAAATATAATTTAAAAACCAAAATAATAACCAAATTAAGCCGATTTTGAAAAAATAATAGGTGGCCCGTTTTTTCTGCACCTGAGTGTACAATAGCACTACTTTTGTAAAAAATAATTGAAGCCACATCATTTCAACAAATAAAAGGTATACTTGTTAGTATCCCCAAATCTTCACGGTTTTAGAGATAATCACATTTTAGTGATTAACTACATGTTTATTATTCAATTAAATTACGTTCGAAAAATGTAGTTGTGTGTACGATATTTATTATTTTCAAATATTAAAAGTACCATACATATTTTTTATGTTAATCGTTACTATACTCTTATACTGCTCATCTTAATACTGAAAAAAATAATTACCGTACAAACTACATTTTTCGAACATGCATTCATTGAATAATAATCATGTAGTTAATCACTAGAATGTGTTTATCTCTAAAACCCTCAAGATTTGGGGATACTAATAGGTACCTATACCTTTTATTTGTTGAAATGATGTGGCTTCAATTATTTTTCACAAAAGTAGCGCTAATGTGAAAGGCAAAAAAGTTTTGCGTACATTTTTGCCGCATACGTGGCGTATGTAGCGCCCTCTACAAAATACATCGAAATAGGTACAAAATTATGATTTCTTATATCAAAAAACCTCAAATTTTTGAGCATGTACGTCAAAAAGCGTTAGAGTTATTGTGAAAAACAAAAATTAAAATTTCATGTTCAACACCCTGTATCTCTCTCAATATTAACATTTTATCAAGGCTTGTTGATCCGTAGTTATCGTCAATAAGAGTGCGTGTGTTCGGTGAGTCTTGACCTACACCTGCCGATATAAAGATGTCTCCTAGTGACCTGTCCACCTTCCTTAGAAGAACAGGATGACCCAACTCCTCGGGAGTATGTACAATGGGTCACATGTGGCCTAAGTGCTGTGAGCCTACACTCACCCTTCCTACTCTACAGATACAGAAGGCTTGTTGGTTCAAATCGTAGTATTTTGAAGTGAAGATTGTACTGTACTTTTATGTACAGTTACTTACGGACCACCTGTATATTAACGATATTGAACTTTTAGTGAGGTGGCATTTCATGAATTTTTTTACGGATGATACATTATTAATTTGTAGTGTTATTAGTTCGCAAAGAGCTTTTGATGGAATTAATAGGCATGATGACTGATTTTGAAAAAGTTATCCATGATGTTTTCACGTATATACTTTATCTACAATAAATGTTATTTATGTAAGAAAAAAAGTTTTTTAAGGGAAAATTCAACTTTTAAAAACACATTTCAAATTATGCGCCAAAACGCTAGAATAATAATGACGTCTGTCTATGACATCATCAATTCGTAAATACCATTTATAGGTGATCTGTGTCGATAGGTTATCTATGATCTGTGTCAAAGTCAAACTTCAAACACTTGCTTTATCCAAATCCAAAATTAAAAGTGCTCATAACTCGATTAATATGATAGATAGAACGTTCTAGCCTCCGGCAATCGTTTCAGGGGAAAATTTCTAAAAATTCGTCTGGAGGAGTTTATTGGGACGACATATTGACTGCTCATAACTCGACTAATATAACAGATAGAACTTTCTAGTCTTCGGCAATCAGCGGGAAATTTTGCATATTCCAGTGTATTTTGAATCCATAATTCCAAGCAATAGGAAAGTTAGCGGAAATCAGTTTATATTAAATATTTCCATACCTACCCTTTGCTTCAAAATTTTCGACAAAAAAATTGTTTCCGACATAAAAAATGCTCAAAATTTAGCAAGGCTTAACGTTTATTTTGAATCATTTTGTGCGATTAGTTGTCATAGAAATGAATCCTAATGTGTATCGATGGTGTGCAGTTCCACAATGTAATTCAAAACAGATTTTCGGATCATAGATATGTGCGAAAGTACGACGTCACTCTCTTCTGATAGGTGTTCGAGAAAAGATGGCGGATAGTTAAATTTTGTGGTTTCATTTTTACTAAAATCAATGTAATCACACTTGTAAAATAAAAATTAGTGATTTCTTTAGAATCTCTGTATCTTATATAATTATATCAAATCAATATTTTAGTGATTCTTAGTGACTGTCATCATGATGTGAATAAGTATTGATATCTATTAATATTAATCCTACTCCTTCATATTCATAATGAGCGAATTCAAATTGTTTCTGCTTGTGTATATTAAGGTTTTCAGTTGGATAATTGTTTGATTTTGATCCACACATGAAAAACAAAAATAAATAATATTTTCAAGACGTAGCAAGCCGAATATTAGCTTTCCGAACAATGTAATAATCTTTTTTTACAAAATCTGTGGATAACAAAAGTCATAAAACTTTTATTTTTTCATTCGATCTATAGAAATCATCTCACTTGCTATAAAAATTCAGCTTTTTGTCCCCAAAAATGCTGATATCTGAAGCATGACCAACAGACTGAGTTGGCGAGAGAAATACAAGCAATAAAAATGTCTTAAAAGGGATTCCGTGCTGGGCTTTATTGTGACAGAAAAAGTATTGCTTGTTGGAGGGTTGACGTGGGGTTATTTCTTAGATTTTCCAAGTAAGCTATAAAACTTGACAGCCGAATAGTTACTTCATGTTACTTCTAATTTGATTAATAAAGTTTACAAAACAATTATCAATTGGACTCCGTTTCACGTAAGAAAAACCCATTAGCCTATTAGAAAACTAGCTGAACTAAAATAAACTTCTTTGCAACGTTAACAGCTCTGGGACTAGGTCAGGTTTGTGGTGAGTGGGTCTATAAGGCCCTCCACTGCGACTCGCAAGAGTCTATTGTGGCTCACACCTATTCAAATTTCACCAAACAAATTCAGCTTCTTAACAAGGCCGATTATTTCATTTGGTGAATGATATTTCAGATCCGAGGGCGAAAGAGAGACCCTGCCAAACATCAGATACCTGATTCGAGCCGCGGCGGGGCAGGCACAAATTATATGCTCTGCTGTTTCATCATCTTCCAAACAAAGACGGCAAGTCGGATCTTCCGACAGTCCAAGTTTTAGCATATGATGATTCAGAT
>CAJUYG010000727.1:0-25094 GCA_910591675.1 Galerucella calmariensis | reverse complement strand
ACTTTCACTGTCCGCTAGTATTCTGCTTCGTTCTGCATAAGCCTGATTTGTGCATTTAGAAATATGTACAATTCTGTATGCTGTCCATCTAGCCTCTCTTTCCAGAAATATATGGAGAGGAGGTAGGTCCAGAAGGATTTCCATGGTTGCTGACGGTGCGGATCTGATAGCACCAGTGATTGCCAGATAAGCCTGTCTCTGTAAACCAGAGAGCTTTGCTTGGGCCGTTCGCTGTAAAGCTTTTGGCCACCAGGCAATAGCTCCATAAGTGATCATTGGTCTAACGATCATCACATATATCCAATAGATTTGTTTGGGTCCCAGGCCACAAGATTTTCCACAGATCCTGCGACATGTCCACAACGATAGTCTGGCCTTATGGATAAATTTTTCCTAGTGAGCGTTCCAAGTAAGCTTCTTATCTAGGATAATCCCCAAATATTTTACTTCCGCTGCAAATGGAATAACCTCACCATCGTAGGAAAGTGGTGGAAGATCCTCAAACTTCTTTTTTCTAGTGAAGGGAACTATTACAGTTTTGCCAGGGTTAATATCTGTTCCCTCTGACACCAACTGTGGACATCGTCCAACGTCTTTTGGAGGATATTATATGCTACCCTTCCTGACTTGGTCCTTGCCAAGATGACAAGGTCGTCTGCATATGCTTGCAGTTCTACCCCTTCTCTTTCGAGATCGCTAAGCAAGTTATCCATCAAGAGAGACCACTGTAGCTCTGGGACTATTAACTATCAATTGTTTTCTATTTTAAGTTATTTATTACATTTATTCACATTTTGCTGAAAAAGCTGAAATACTCCTACTTCAATACATATTGTGCCTTTTTTATCAGCACATACATCAACGTTAACATACACAACAGAACAAAAGCAGCAGTATTACAAAAAACCACACACACAAAAGAAAACCTCCAGAAACATGTTCCCCTTCATCCCTGAAAGGCGATATTCTAATTTCTTCCAATGCGGCTGTCTCTCCTGTAATGAGGGAGCATAAAATTCGGTTCTTTCTCACTCTATTCAATTTCACTCACAATATCATCAATCATAATTGATTTTGTTGACAGTTTGTTGTTATATTTTTTCTGATACGATTTTAAATTAATTGATTTGGCAGAATTTGGTTGACCCTTGATTTACGAGGAAGGAAAGGAATATTTTTTCATTCCATTCTAATTCCTTCCTTTATTTCGTATCCGTATATCCATTAGCTTTTTTCCATATGCTGTGAATAGAAAGGAATTTGAAGCTAAACACATTTTATAGTTTGATTGAAAAACTGCAGTAAACTGAAAAATCAATTTCTGGAAAGTCCTTAACTTCATTTTCCAGAACAAATGCATATTTTAATATGAGAAGAGATTTCCCGTGAGACGAATGGAAAAATAATCTATTTATAAACTTGAACAGACATGAAGATGAAACGAGAATGAAATAAATAAAGTAACTAACCAAAAGCTTCTTGTTTGTTTGAAAACTTCTGGAGATTTATATAGAACGCGTTAATTGCCCAAGATATTTCAGTATAAAAAATGGGTAGCTGTAAAAATCATCACTATAAATTTTGCCTTGATAATTCTCAACTTTGGTACCCTATACATTAATTGTTTCCATTATGTGCGGCGACGAGCCAGCACTGTAGTGAAACGCGTTTGATGCGATAATTACAGTCAAGCAAGGTCGGACATGGTTAGTACTTGGATGGGTGACTAAAGCCAGGGAAAACCATCGTATAGGGCCCGTACAGCCTGCAGCGGACTAGCATATCACAGCTCGCAGGCATTATACCAATGAGCACGAGGTATAATGTGGATATGCCGTCTTTCGGGGGAGACGTAAAACCGAGGTCCCAAGTCCATGGATGTTGGGCTCGTTAAAATACGGTACCCCTGGTTGGAACACTAGTGGGTTCGCCAAAAATTTCAGAAAACAGAAAAAAAAAATAGGATGGAACTGGAATTCTCATTATTTTTGAAAATGAAATGTCGCTTCTTGCTAGTCTATGAATGATGAAGGTAAATCAGTAGCGGTAAGAAACGGGAGTATTAACAAATTAAAATTAATAAATAAATAAATAATTAATAAAGTTACCGTGGCAACATCAACAACCCGAGAAACGAAGTCTAAATCTATGGTCTAAATCATGTCTAAATGACAATTTTCTCATCATTGATCTGACAGGAGTAGTTTGTAACGTCAAAACTTTCATTCGAACAATATTTGGAAATGTCAAATTTATAAATTAAAATGGAAAATACCGTTGGTATTGCTTGAAATATTAATATTTCGATTTTTCATATCTTAGGAAATGGTATTTAAATTAATACTATGGACATTCATAGCGGTTGAAGAGGTTGAACTTTCATCAAAATACAAATTAGTTTATGTTTTTCTCATTTCCATGACAACGCAAGGTATACATCATATACATCACAAATTCAACCATTTGACATTTAGTTCCTATTTCCATCTATGATTTCCATTTCTTGTTGTTGTAGTAGTTATAGACCAGTATTGATAATTTCAAAGTGCACAAATAAAAAAAATAGCGTAAAGTATTCGTGGATAACAGGTCTTTAAAACACTTGCTCTATTTCGAGCACTCCGGCTTCGCCGTCGTGCTCGCGCTTCGAAATCGCGCGTGTTTTAAAGACCTTAATATCCACTTAAACTTTAATATACTATTATCTTTGTTTTGTATATGTGGATCAAAATCAAACAATTATCCAACTGAAAACCTAAATATTCACAGGCAGAAAGAATTTGAATTCGCTTATAATAAATATGAAGGAGTAGGATCAATATTAATAGTTATCAATACCTACTTTTCCACATCATTTAAGGTACTACTAATTTTATCAAAAGCTCCTCGCGAACTAATATCACTACAAATTGATAATCACAAACAAATTAATGAAATGCCACCTCACTAAAATTTCAATATCGTTAATACAGGGTGTCCCACGACGATTAAGACAAGTAAAATATATCAGAATTGGGCTTAATATCCACTTATACTTCAATATACTATTATAATTAAGGTTTAAAATGGTTAAATAAATATCTTTTGTAAGTTCCTTGTGGCATTACTTATTCTTCTGGGAATCAAACCACAATAATGTTTTTTTATTTTTTATTTCGACGTTTCGGTAGCGTTCCAGCTACCGTTGTGAAGATTAACTAGTAATAAAATTAATAAAATAATTTTTGGTCCCTATCTGACACAACGAAAAAATATGACAACTAGACAAATAAATAAAATTGAAAGATATAATCGAGTGCGAAAATGGAAAATTAATGAAGTAAAAAAATTCCATTCACTACCTTTCTTAAGAGTGGCACTCTACTAAAATAATGATAAAACTAGCTACAATTTAGAAAAAGTGGAGGGATAATAGTTAATACTTACTTTGAGAACAAAATCCGACTTGAGCTTGTGAAGCTTCCCATAAATAAATAACAATTTTATTATGTTTTTTTTTCTTAATGGAGAGGAAACGAAAATGAGAAAGATGTTCTCGGAATTGTTATTAAGAAGTTGCGGTATTTCGTATCAACGTGAATGAGACTGCTGAAAAACAAGTTTAAAAAAGATTATGAACCCAATCTCCTTTATTACACGAATTTTTCTTGATAATAAATGATGATTTAAGAGCAGCTTCAACAAATAACGCGCTTGCATTTATTGTGCTTCATAGTTGAGGTCAATTTTTTATGGAATACCATTTGCAGAAAGAACAAGATACAGACCAAGTGGAAAGGAAATTATGAAAAAAAAACACTTCTTCATAAATCAGTAAATCTGGGACATGCCACAAGATGGAATGATAAAAATGTCTAACGTTTCAAAGAAATTCGTTACAGAATTGAGCAACAAGAAGGAATACGTTTCAAATACCATTACCAGATAAGGAAAAAATGCTATTAAGTGGTACACAGATGGTTCAAAAGCATTGGGAGGAACTGGGATAGGAGTGTACGGGCTAGCAGCCAAACACTATGAAAGCTGGAAAAACCCCCAAGTATCGCCACGCCATGAGAAAGTGTGCATAGTTGAATATTGACAAAGGATATAGAAGGCAAAGGATTTTCATAATGTCGGAAAGTCAAGAAGCAATTAAAGTACTGAGCTCTTGTGTAATCACTTCCAAAGAGGTGTGGGAATGCCTAGGCAAACTCAATGAACTAGGTGAGAACAATATAGCCACCTTACTGTGAATTCCAGGACTCCCTCTTGTGGACCGGAACCATGAGGTATCAATGTATGTAGATGTCTGATTCTCAATTTGGTTCGCTACTAGAATTATAAACACTATATTTTCCTCCAGAAGCTAATTTTAAATTGAATTGAATAGTTCATAATATATACTTCACAATGCATTAAGAACTTTCCCCGCAAGATTCAAAAGAAATATACATAAAACTGAAATTTGAGTATAAAAGTATAATTAAATAATTAAATCTAAGAAAATCGAATATCAATCAACAATTATTACGAAGTTATCAAATTTACAAAACTCAAGAGAATTCTGGTTGACGGTAAAACAATTTCGAAATAGTTCCACTCATAAAGTGATACCAGTTCAAGTATGGGAAAACTTCTATGGAAACTTGTACCCTTCTCTAGCAATTTCTACGGTTGATTTTGTAGATGCTGGTCACCCCTATATAGACGTTCCGTTTACAACTCAGGAAATATATTATGTACTGTATAAATGTAAAAATAATAAGTCTCCAGGAGCTGAAGGCATTTCCTTCGAATTTTACAAGAACCTTCCACATAACTGGGTTATATATTTAACTTCTTTGTTCAACTCAATCTTTAATTCCTCAATAATTCCCAATTCGTGGTCTAACATTTTATTGTCTATGTTGCATAAAGGAGGCCCATCTGATACACCTGATAATTATAGAGGTTTGGCTTTGGTGATTTGCTGTACTAAAATTTTCCCAACTGTTATTCTAAACAGATTATCTTTATGGGTTGATAACTGCGGAGTTATGTCAGAGTGTCAGTCGGGCTTTCGTGCAGGCCGAGGATGTATCGACAATGTTTTCACTTTGAGCTCTGTTATTAATCTACATATTAGACATAAAAGCCGAAAAGTGTTTGCAATTTTTGTCGATTTCAAAAGAGCTTTTGACTCAGTCCAGCACAATTTATTATGGCTGAAACTATTCAATCTTGGAGTCACGTCAAAAATTATTGGCTTAATAGGAACACCTTATTCACAAGCAACTGTTCAAATAAAAGGTTCTGACGGCTTGACAAAATTATATGATCTAACTTTGGGTGTTCTACAAGGAGAACCCTTGAGTCCCCTTTCATTTGCTCTGTTTATCGCCGATTTGGAAGACTACTTTTATGCTCAAGGAGCTCAAGGTGTGAATATCGATAATAAAAATGATGTTCTAACACTCCTGTATTCTCATGATCTCGTTATCCTGGCTCATTCTGAAATTGATGTTGCAAGGAAACTGAGAATTTTGGAAAAATATACTGACACCAATTGTTTAACTGTTAATATTAAGAAAACAAAAATTGTTAGGTTTTCTAAAGGTGGATTCCAAAAACCGAACTACAAATTTTATTTTAAGAACGAGATCATAGAATTGAGTAAGACATATACATATTTAGGTGTAACGTTTTCTTCCTCTGGCTTATTCAGTGAAATGTCAACTGCAACTGTAAAAAAAGGTAAACAAGCCGTTGGCGCTCTCATTCCTGTGATGTGTAAGGCAAAAATTGAGATGTGGTACCCTAGAATCAAACTATTTGAATCTCTAGCGTTAAGCGTTATGTTTAACAGTGTGTCTGTTTGGGGTCCTCGTTATTTGGATGCACTAGAAAGGGTGCAAATACATTTCCTAAAACGAATCCTTTTAGTAGCGGTTAATACTCCGGACTCTGTTATTCGGATAGAAACAGGAAGAGTTAAGTTGTCGTACAATGTTTTTAAAATGACAATAAGTTGGTTACTAAAGATTCTTCATATGGAAAAATTTCCCTATCCCAGACTTTGTTTTGAGCAACAGCTACGTATTATGAATTCCATTCCGCTACCACAAAGTATAATTGGGCATCCCAAATCAAACAATTTTTTGTTGACGTTGAATCACTGTAATTATGGAATCAATTAACTTATGGTCATCTAACAGCACAAAAAAAACTACTGTTTTCCAAATATTATACCTTCCTGCACCAATCCGATATTGCTACATCGTCAGCGTACCCTTTCATGGCTCTATATAATGCTTTCACCACAACACGTGAACCAAGCAATTATTTACTGTTGAAGTCCCCAATTCAGATCACTCGTACTTTGGCTCAACTCCGTACGGTTTATCAATTTAAAATGAAGTTCACATTAAACGGCATAACCTATAGTATAGATCCTACTTTAACATGTACTGTTTATAACCTGGACGAGAAAGAAACTATTTTTCATATTTTGTTTGAGTGTCCGATATATACAGTTATGAAACAAAACATATCATGTCTGCAAAATTTGGAAACATTAGTAAATGCTCTACAAAATATAAACCTATCTGAGGGAAAAACTATATGCTGCTACCTTTGGAATATTCTCAAATTGAGGTCATTTATACTCGATGAATAATGTATTTATTTTATTTTGTTTTTATTTTTTATTACAAACTGTCTTGTAAAATTTTTTATATATTATCACACACTAACCTTGCTGTAAACATTGTTTTCTATAAGCAATAAAGTTATTACATATTATTATTATTATTATTATTATTATTACTTCACTTTATTTTTGAGGTTATCTTCTTTTCACTAGTATTGCTGTCAATATTCTGAACATCGATATTCTCTGCGGTTCAATTTCTTTTTTGTGCGAGATATGCTAGTTGAATGACAGACATTTTTAAAGTGAGCAAGACACTCAAGTAAAATTCAGCAATATCCAGATTGATCGATGTCCGTAATTACCCACCATTGTATTACTCCTATTGTTTAGAACCGTGCAATTAATCGGCGTGCGTTAGTGCTGCCACCACTGGTGGTTTATCAACGAAGCGGAGGATAAAATTTGGGACAAAGACAGCGAAAGTCATTGAATTAATAATGCCGTTCAATTTCTAATGATCTCGATACGGAGCAGAAAGTAACAGAGTTAACTGTCAAAAGTGAGCTGAAATATTTAAATTTTAATGGGACAATAAACTTTGCTCTTATTTTGTAAAAAAATTATTCAGAGTGATAAATCTTATAAATACATAGTTAGATAAATTTAACTCAATAGTTATTTGGATTTGAAATTATTTTTTCTGACAAAATTGAAGAGTCAAATTTTCCGAAGCCCTAAGTATCCCTCCAACAAAATCTATTTCTGCTTCATCTTTATTGGAACTTTAGTTCTTTATGCCAGGTTATGTTTGAACGACCAGGGGTCGCGACGCAAAAGATCTGACCGTTACGCGTTACGTTACGAAACGTTATGTTACATTTCTTCGTTATGTGCCTTGCTTTTGCGTGCTTGTGCCTCCTTAGTCTCTCTCTCTCGTTTACGAAGCTGCGATTCATAATAATAAATATGCTCCTACCCGGATTTGAGCCCGGGCCGCCCGCGTACAATGCAAGCATTCTAACCACTGAACCACCGATGCTATATTGAAATTCTATGCAAAGCTGGTATTCGCAGTGCTAGTGATCTACTTGAATTTGTTCGGATAAATTTTTACTATTATTTCCAAAAATGTTCAACAATTTTATTCATAATCGTACCAATTCAATTTTATGTCTTCACTAATTTTTTGTGATAAACGTACACTTCTTAAATGTACAATTTGTACAATGCTACGGTTTCCCTTTTTAATTCCCTCCCTCATGAAGGGTACCGTACCATTATCTATAATAATGAATATTCTGCTAAATATTTCAAACTTCTACCTGTTGTCGTTATTAATATCAAGCAGAATAATTATTTAAAAATTGAATTAACAGTAAAAAAAAATTTCCCCACGGGGAATCGAACCCGGATCTACAGCGTGAGAGTCTGGTTTGCTTACTACTCGGCCACCGAGGCTTTGCAAATTGTTTATCTATAACGTCAAATGTATTACATACCTACTTTTTGCTTAAAAGGAACTAAAGTTCCTACCGTGTGTCCCGCGACACGTTCTACCTTTTTTAATGTTTTAAGTTTTCCTTTTTTTTCGTGTTTATTAAACATTTTTAAGAGCCTGTTCTCATGATCCTTTCAGTAACAACTTGTATCATGGTTAGCCACAGACACAGAACTTTCCGTGGTTTTCCCGCAACCAACACAACACACATAACCTAACACAGACACACAGTACACCGTTCTGACTTCTCCGATTGTTTTCAAGTTCAACAAACGTTAACTCTTGTGTTTTTGTATTTATAATAACTTGAGATAGTTACTGCCTTATTAAAGGTTGTACAATAAAAGAAATAGTCCATATGATAGTTTGTGTAAAGAAGAAAATAAAATTCCAGTGCAGAGCCGGTCTTACGGTTTGCGGGGCTGTGTGCAAAATTAAATGCGGGGCCAAGAAAAAAAACTTTTATTCACTCATTATAAATATACACATGTTGTATCATTAAATGAACAAATAACTATAAAAATGAAATCACAGAGAATTCAAAATTAACGAAGCTATGTTAAAGAGAAACAAAAAAAAACCTTCATATTTTAACATGCATAATTTAATGTTGCGTGCTTTCTTCGCAGCAGAATCGTCTATAAATTCGGAAAAATCTATCCCATTACAAATGGTTTTTCCAATTGAAATTAACGATAGCCCAAATTTGAACTCGCCCAAGAACGTATTTTAGCTTCAGCGACGGCACGTGTCTGTATGGTAATTATTCCCTTATCGTGAAAAAGTCACGCTAGCGCGGGGACGGCCTAACCGCCGGGCCGTGTGCAGTGCACACTTTGCCCCCCCCCCCATATATCCGGCTCTGTTCCATGGGCCAGTTAAGTACCATGTTCCTCGTTAACTTCCAAATGGGGATCCAGATTACTGAGTACGATCCAGGATTTGTAAAAGCTATGCCGTTCACGCGTGAAATTGAGATGAGAGATCTGTGCTCTGGGCTTATGAAGTAGACCTGGCATTACCAAGAAGCACGCCACGATGAAGGAGCCCAGATGGCAAAGGAGAAAGATCTGCAAATAGTGTCGGAGCATGTGGAAGTGTTGTTGCTAACCTGACTAAGTTTTGAGGTGTCAGCTGAAGTCGTTGTCTGCTGTAACACTTTTCACCATCATTGAAGGCGAAGTAAGGATCAGCTTTAGTAAAAAATATTTTCAGTCGCCTATTTTCCAATATGGTGACGTGAGCGGCAAAGATACGGGAAAGCGAAGTAGAAAACAGGAGAAAAAAGTATATGTATTTAGTTTTCAGCTATTATAAAAAGTCCTTCACCAGGAGCGCTATTCTGTAACTCGTTTCGGAGAGAAATCGGTATCGGTAAGACTTAGTTATCGACAGCCGTCGGTAGGTCGCATGTGCGGCATTCTGTATACCTTTTCACCGACCGATATCGCGAATTCGAGTCGATGAGAATCGGTATGTCTACCGTGATCTAATGAGCCCCACGGTAACCGTGATAGATTTTCGTTGAAAGGAAATTGTCATTATTTGTTGATGTTTGGCTAGAATTGCGGATTATTTAAGTGACTTTTTAATATTTGAAGAGTAACTATATTGTGTATAGTGTCTAATCTAGTGTTTTATAAGTCCTTCCCATTTTTTCCACAACATTTTCCTGCAGCAAAATTTGAATGGCTCTCCTTGTACGGAATCAAATGATCCCTCTAAGCGGTATTATAACGCTTAGATTTGATAGAACAAGAAAATAATTAATATCTGTACTTATACTATCTTTGAGACTTGAAAAAAAAGTTTTTTTATTTTTCATTTCGACGTTTCGGTAGCGATCCAGCTACCGTTGTCAAGATTAACTAGTAAAAATATTTATAAAATAATATTTGGTCCCTATCATATTTTTTCGTTCTGTCAGATAGGGACCAAAAATTATTTTATTAATTTTATTACTAGTTAATCTTGACAACGGTATCTGGAACACTACCGAATCGTCGAAATAAAAATTAAAAAACATTATTGTGGTTTGATTCCCGAAAGAATAAGAAAAACGAATAAGTAATGCCACAAGGAACTTACAGAAGATATTGAAAAAAAAGATATAAATGTTAACGCCAGATCAATTCTTCAATGCTAGTTGACTTTAAATTTCGAATTTTTGAGGTTGTTAATGTTAATATAAACATGAATTGTATCGTTCATGATAACAGATGAAAGGTATGTCACTATCACTATCTATTATCTAATTATATGACCCTACCTTCCAACGAAACCAAAATATAACCTCTAATCTTCTTCTTCTCCTTTATTGGGTAATATCACAAGGGATAATTTGCTCTAATCTTCAACGTGCACTTTGGTTTGTTTACAAATTTGACAGTTTCCCTCATCGCTCATTGGCCACGTACCGAATCGAGTGACGTCACTTCTATGCCGATAATTTTTGGTTGCAATTCAGAGCGTCGAAAACCGTGGCATACAGAATAGCGTTATATTAGTCCTGTCGGCCGCGCAGCCGATGGCTGTTGTTAACATCATAGATAACATAACACGTTAACATACCGATACCGACGACTGTCAATGACGCGTACAGAATAGCGCTCCTGCGAAGCCTTTATTCAAATGTCAGTTTTGTGACTTTGACAATTCAAAGGGATAATATCAATAACACGAAGCAATTTTCCGGTATTTTGCATCCTCAAGCAAAAAGAATGGTACTTAATCTGATAGATTATTTCGAGAATAAATGAAAAAGTGAAAATTCGTCAACCAGTGTGCAGATAACATTAACCACTGTTATTTTCTCCGGGTATATTTGTATCTCACTGTGTGGATATGCTTTTATTTATCGTGACAATACAAAATTAGTGAACTGTATCTAGACAGTTATGTCAAAAAACCATGGGGATAGCACCTTAGGCTGGTGGCTATATTTAAACAGAAACTAGATAAAAAAGATTGTTCACTCACATTTTGGTAAGCTCTGTGTCTTCTGATTTGATACATATGGTTGGTTATCTTTGAACCCGCACGATAAGAGCGCTTTTGACTAATGCCTTTAAATTTGAATTCAAAACCCCATTATTTTTAATTTTATAAGCTGAAGATAGAAACAATCGTTACTCTTCTAAGATTTATTCTTTTATCAAAAAATATTGAATCTTACGCTTTTTTATTAATAATAAAAGTATTGAACCTTCTTATTTTGCTCACAAAAAAACCTGAAAATCAATTAAATTATTATATCCTCAAGCTTTGTTTGTTTTGTTACAGGATTCGAGTCCTCTGGAAGTGCACTTGGCGCCGACCGGTCGGGAACTCGTCCATGCGCTCCGAAGTCTCCTTTTGCAAGCCCACTGGCACACTTTCACCCTTTTGGCTGTCGACCAAGCGACAGCGACGGCGTTACGACGTCCCGAACTTTGGCAGGCGCTCGATTCGACGCCCCTGCACCCGATGCTCGTCGCCCTACCGACGCCGATAAGGCCTCAAACTTTGTTCAGGTTAGTTGGGTGGATTTTTTGTGGGAAAAATATATGTGATCAGAAGAAATGATCAAAGATAAATAAATCAATCACGCTGAGCTAATTTATAAGAAATGAATTCTTTTTTTTCTATCAATTGGAGAGTAACCCGAATTTTTAAATATAATTTAAGCTTGGCGTTTTGTAGCATAAAAAATTCTGCTTTGCTTTTTACTCTTTTTCCGCGATAGCTATCTTTCAATTTTTCCCAATTACAAAAGGGATTATGTGCCAATTTGCTGGAAGACAGAAAAAAAAGAATTAGGAGATTTACCACAAATACAATTGACAATGAATTATTAGTATTTAAGTAATGGATAGGGGTATATTTATTTATAGAATGGTATAATTTTTCATTCTTTTTTTAATTTCTTGGGAACTTAAACCACAATATTTTTAAACTCTTTATTTCAACGTTTCGGTAGCGTTCCAGCTACCGTTGTCAAGAAAAAATAAGTAGAAATTAATTTTTATCCCTAACTGACACAACAGAAAAAATTTGACAACTAGACAATCAAAAATTATTTTGAAGTTTAAGACTGCAAAATTTTGTTATCAAATTTTTATTAAGGTACATTCATAGTAGATCATATCTGTGGCAAAATGTGAAATGAAATATTTCATTTTATGACATTCCAACGATATGATAGTCTACTAGAAATGGATCCAGTGGAGTGCACGTTCCAGGAACGGTTTTTATTGGGATAGCGCGTTTTTTTCGCTTATATTGGAAATGTTGTTAATAAAACGCGTTTCTTGGTAGTTTTTTTCTGTATGAAGTTTTTGAAATATGTATACTCAGTTTTGTGATTTTGTGTATTGAAATGTGTATCGATTAACAACTATTCAAATTATAAATCATAAGAAAACCTGGATAAAAACTTATGATGCTATCCTGATAACGCAGGTAATTGATTATTGGAAATTTCTCTTTCTAACATTGGTAACCAAATTTGACTACATTCGGCTGAAATACTAGCTACACTGGATCCATTTCTAGTAGACTATCATATCGTTGGAATGTCATAAAATGAAATATTTCATTTCACATTTTGCCACAGATATGATCTACTATGAATGGACCTTAATAAAAATTTGATAACAAAATTTTGCAGTCTTAAACTTCAAAATAATGTTTGATTGTCTAGTTGTCTAATTTTTTCTGTTGTGTCAGCTAGGGATAAAAATTAATTTCTACTTATTTTTTCTTGATAACGGTAGCTGGAACGCTACCGAAACGTTGAAATAAAGAATTTAAAAATATTGTGGTTTAATTTCCCAAGAAATTAAAAAAAGAATGAATAATATACCACAAGGAACATACAGATGGTATAATTTTGTTCTACAAATGCGGCAGAATAATAAATTTACATGGCTCTTGCAAATCGAATACAGGATGAACCATCCAAGTCGTTGTTCATCGTGCACTTGAACACGTCCTTCATCGAACTTTCTGACCTATCTGCTAACCATTGAATCACTCATAGCATTTTGCCCGTAAACCTCGCAGATTTGCCGATAAATTTCACTTTCTTTGAATTTAGGAAACGAATCACATATCTGATTTCACTAGCTGCGGCATTTTCAATAGAGTAGTTCAGTCTAAGATCAGTGTGGCCAACAAAAAGTGGTTTTTTTTCTGACAAGAACGACAGTTAAGGTCTACCCTTCAAAACATAAGATTTTTGTATGTTTTTTATCATTGCGAACATCTATATTGCTTTATTAAAATTATGAATACACCCCCGAATCGTATATCTTGAAATTTAAAATGAATTTTTAGCTGAATACTCAACATATCGGTGGCCAATAATTCTAGGAACTCTTGGCATGTCACCATTTCATTTCTGTTATCTGTCGCTAGTTATGTCAGATGTCAGTGGAAAAATTAATTAGAAAAATAGAGATACAACTAACTGGAAATGATACAAAAATCTAATCGAAAATGGACATACACAATTAAACGAATATCAAAAAAAGTATATTACTGACATTTGACATAACTAGTGACAGAATAACGAAATAATGAAATAGTGACTTGCCAAAAGTTCCTAGAATTATTGGCCACCGATATGTTGAGTATTCAGCTAAAAAGTCATTTTAAATTTCAAGATATACGCTTCGGGGGTGCATTCATAATTTTAATAAAGCAATATGGATGTTCGCAATGATAAAAAATATGCAAAAATATTATGTTTTGAAAGGTAGACCTTAACTGTCATTCTTGTTAGAAAAAACCACTTTTGTTGGCCACACTGACCTTAGACTGAGCTCCTCTATCAAGGCTGACATTATAAGGAAGCAATACATAGAACACGGCAGCAGCAATCTGAAAAATGGCGTACAGTCAGAATAACTGCTACGCATGCTTCAGCGCAGCGCTGCCGCGGATAGAAATAGCAACGGAACTTGTTTTGTGGATATCCCTCGTATTATAATTATTTTTCCATTTCTGTGTCGGGTAGGTTGCTTTATACCGTATCAGGAAGAGTTTAGGGTCTTTTCGTTTTGAATAAATCATATTTGTACACACTTTAAATCGGAGCGGTTCATTCTAAAACTTATATTAAGTACATCTCTTGATCATCTCTCCTCTATAGTTAGGGAGATGAATAGGGGATTTTTCGGGAATACTCGAGCGTGGCAGTTAAAGATATGTGAGATACCTTATACCTAATAGAACAACTCTGGAAAGTATTAGCTTTATATGTAGTGACGCGCACCTAGGATAGACGATCGGATTAGTGAAAAAAAATCGATAGTCTGAAATACTCGAGCGCGTCAGATTAAGATATTGGGGATAGATCTTAGTGTTTTAAGACTAAATTTAACTAATGTGACGATAAGTCCTTGACGCCGCCGAGTTATAGGGTCACGAACTTGTAAAAAAAAAAATTAATCCGGCATTCTCGAGCGCGATTTTTTTTTTGAAGAATATAATCTAAAATCTACAAAATCTGCCGGTTTCCGCGTGACCGGAAGTGTGGAGGAGCCATTTCGTCTTCCGAAAAGCGCGTTGCGGCATATAAGTCGCGAAAGATACATTTTACAAAAAAAAGTTTAAATAAAAAAAAGGTAATTTCATTTCACACAAAAAAGGTCTCTCTACATTTTTGTCCAAAGTTAAAAACTTTTGTATTTAAAGCATCATGAAAACTCAAACTCCCGTTTTTTGAGTATACCTATCTCGAAAACAGAGGGTGTTGAAAAAAATTGATATGGAACAACGATGATTAAATTATGTAACTTTAATTATATTATCTCAAATTTTTTTATTCCTAAAGCTTCTCGATAATTTTCGCGGACTCGGAAAAAGTACGCGTATCTGTATATAAAAGTATTATTAACATGTACAGTTTCATTTATTTATATTATTCAATAGCCTGTTGATCCTCCAATTTTTTTTTGGACGTACCGTGAGCAAAACGAAGTGAAGAATTGAAGCAAAAAAAGAGAATGTGCCATAAACATGTAATACAGACCTTTTTCGGTCAGATCAAGAGAACCCACCAACATTTTTGTCAGATTAAGAAAATATGCTTTCAGGATACCGAGATAAACCTCCCCTATGGAAATTGACGCGCTCGAGTTTTTCGAAAGAACTTTTTTTTTGCAAAAATTTGTCGTAACTTATCGTCACGCTGAAATCGTCAGTTTTTTTAAAGAGAGCTTCCTTGGGGCCTACTTAACACGCCTTCCGAAAATCTGACATGCTCGAGTAAATTTTTTTTTCGGATTTTTGACTACTTTATATGCCTGCCCCCCACTACGCAAACCGGCAAATTAGTATACCATTGTTATCACAGGCACTTGGGGCATACGTGATATGAATATCTGACGCGCTCGAGAATGCCCAAGTACCTAACTGTTTTTCCAACATTTTTGAAAAACCGTACACGCTATACCCACCGCTAAAATGGTTTTTACCATACGAGCTTTTCTTTTGGAAATTACTTTATCTTTCGATTTTTATAGGTCTCGACGGCGCTCGAAAATGTCGCCATTTAGCGACCTCGCCTCCCTAACTACTACCCTCTCTCACTAGTACCTACCAATAAAATTTGAATAGAGAAAGTGCGACTGTATATGAATCTGTATAACTGTATATTACAATCTATAAACTTCTCTATTTAGATTGATATCAGCACATCAAAGATGTAGGTATTTCAATTTACTTCTGTGGAATTTTTGAAGTAAATAGTAATCCAGTCCGCATCTATTCAAACTAATCTCCTTGGATTGTAGTGAGGAAAACTTTCCCAGAAATTTTAATCAACATTTTCGAGATATGCACTCATTGAAGTTGGCAGAAATTGTGTAGATCCTTTCTACTAACCAAAGAATTTTACAATTTTCCAATTTTACGTAATTTTCTCGCTTACAAACAAGAGTACAAAAACATTAGTTTGCACACTAAAATCCACTGGTAACTTACTTAAAGTTATCTACTGAAATGAGGACCCTAGAATCAGCATCTGCATGATGGAACAGTAAAGTTGTGTTATTTGAAAGTGCTTGATGAACTCGAATATTATTATTTTTACTTTATGGGCTCTTTCAATCTGTTTGAAAGATACTTGATCTTGGCGCTTAAACTTTTAAATACTCCTGAGGCGTATTTGAAGTTTCAGGTGTTCATTCGACGCTGAATGTAGCCCTTTAAATTATAGAATGAGATAATATTTTCCTTCTAACGCACCTTTTTGGAACTACAAGCTAGAATCGTGCAAAAATTTTACTTTTAAAAGGTATGCTAGTATGCTCATCTCAATGGATTGTACAAACTCAGATTACAGGCACTTAGATCCAACTGAAAGTATTAAGGTTATTTCCAGCTTGGGTGAAATTTATTCATCAAGAAGGTTTTTTTTATCCAATTTTACTGAGACAAGGTTATCTTTATCTTAAATCTCGGGACGTAATTTTCTGTAATGGTGTCACTGCTATTAAAGTCGACCAATAAGAGAGTTTGAACTTTAATTTGTATATCAAGGATCGAAAGTTGATAAAAGAGAGGGTTCATGTACTTAAGGGTAACTAGATTTGAAATAACTGATAAAGATAATCAAATTATAAAAACGCCGCTCAAACAAACAAAGAATTAAATGTTTACATTACAAATTGTTATGACTTCCACCTAAACTCTTTATCTGCTGCTTATTAAATAGTTTCATACGATCCAATGTTTCGACTACATGCACATATCATAAAGGTGCTTTTTGGTGTGGACTGAAGGATTCAGATTGTTAATAAAATAAGATCATTCTCGGGCGACGACCCAGCACTGTAGTGGAACGCGTTTGAATGATGCGATAATTGGATGGGTGACCATGCCAGGGAAAACCATCGTATAGGATCCGTACAGCCTGCAGCGTACTAGCATATCACAGCTCGCAGGCATTATACCAATGAGCACGACGTATGATGTAAATATGCCTTCCAGAGGAGACGTAAAACCGAGGTCCCGAGTCCATGGATGTTGGGCTCGTTAAAGAGCGCTACCACTGGTTGGGACACTAATGGGTTCACCAAAACTTCCGGTTAGGGGTAGAGTGCTCTCGGCGTCGGTGATTAGCCTCAGTCGCAGAAATAGACCGACGTTGAATAACAGAATAAAAAAAAGATCATTCTCCTTCCACTATACTATTACTATTATTCTGAATCCTGATGACGCTCGTCAGCAATAGGTATATTGAATTCCTGTTATAACCAATAAATATTATAATGGCTGTGAAAAATAAAAAAAAATGACAGCATTATACAATCTCGGCGTTAGCTGACTCATTGTTGCTCGATGGCGGGTTAAACATGATATATGAAGCAGAAGTTTGATAGGATTATAATGCATTTTAAAATGAACACCGCGCCATCAGATATGCAGATTGATTGCCAGCATCAGTCACTGATGTTTTTATTCATGGCGGACAACTAAGTGTTTTGTGTTTGAAAGTCGATTTCAAAATATATAATAAGCATAAATAATTATTTATCTCGTGCTGCCATGAATGATTTTTTTATTTCTACTCATCCCAAAGATCAATGAAATTGAAGTTTCATAAGCCAATGCTGGAAATAGAAGTGAATCAGATATGGCAAAATATGACAATCCGCTATCTTAGCTAAAACACCGACAACAAACGTGTGACGTCAATCTTTTGAATATCGTTCGAAATTTTATCGTATTTTCTGGTTTTATAGTTTAAATTATATTTGCTTGTTATAGAATGCATGACTATCGCACATAATTCAAATTAGTAATCAAAACGAATTTTTAATTTGAAAACTGTGTGAAATATTTGAAGTATTTACAGATGTGTGATGTCATAGAGACGCCATTACTATTCTAGCGTTTTGGCGCGAAATTTTAAATGTATTTTAAAAACGTGAATTTCTCATAGGGGTAATACAGATAGAGGCAACAAACCATAGGACGCTGTGTAAGTGAGATTGTCCGTCTGAACTACAGTGAAATGGAAAGAGACAGACGATTCGAGGTTTCTCTGTCTTTGTCTGTGTATGTAACATATGCGTTATTAGACTTTCTATCTCTCTTTTAGATGCTGATGCGTTCCGAGCTGACTAGTGATGAGCAAATGCAAGACCATGACCAAGACCCGGTTAGTCTTGGTCTTGGTCTTGGTCTTGTTCTTGCATAAAAGGTCTTGGTCTTGGTCTTGCAGTCAAATAAGCGGTCTTGGTCTTGGTCTTGGTCTTGCAGGGTCCAGTCTTGGTCTTGCACCAAGACTCTTGCAAGTCTTGCACTTTTTTTGAATATTTTTCCTGGAGTCCATTTTTACAAAAAAATGAATAAGAAAAAAAATCTAAAATCATTAAAAGTAAAGAGAGGGACAGTCTTTCTCATTATAAAAATTTTGTTTTTTTATATTTAATTGTAGCGATAAATCAAGTATAAAATTTTTTTTATTCATTTTGACAATTTTTTTAGAATACACAATGGGCCCGCCAGTGGCCTCAGTGACGGAACCTTGGCTTGAGTTGTCCAGGACAAGGCTCGCCTGCACATTTAGTAGTAGTAGTTATAATGTATCAATGATGTAAAGACGTAAAAATATAACAATTTATAATCTTATTTATAAGTTTGAAAAAATTTATGTATATTAAAGTCACTGAATTTTAAGTCTCTCTATAAAAAATTATTCTTTCTTTGCATGCCTATTAGCTGGGATTTGAAATAAACCAAAATTTATTTTAGTGTTGGTGATTAAAAAAAATAGGTTTTTTTTTCTAAGTTATAGGATATGGTAGGATACATTAATAGAGCTCAGGTCAATATTTTAGATGGATATATTTAACAACAAATAAATACTAAGTTTTCATGACAGTTGAAAAAAACTGCATACAGCTAAAGAATAAGAAAAACAGAACAAAATAAAAAAATATTCCACCAAAAGTACCTATATGTATATGTAGGTTTTATTAATATACCCTATACATTTTGACCAGTTGAGCGAGAACACCCTGTATATGAAAAAAATTCATCGATAAAACAAGCAGTTGTGGTCAGTATATGTTGGGGAGGGGGAGGGCCCATCTTTATTTTTCGGTTAAAATGTTTAAAAAACGCAAGACCGCAAGACTCTTGCAGGCTTAGTCTTGGTCTTGCATAAGTCTTGCAATTCTGAGTCTTGGTCTTGCATAAGTCTTGCACTGCTCGGTCGTGGTCTTGGTCTTGCTTGGTCTTTCTGCAAGACCAAGACCAAGACCGCAAGACCAAGACCAGTCTCGCTCATCACTAGAGCTGACTTGCTGCCTTTAGCTGTAGTATCTTTATGAAATTTCTCTATTTTTCCATTGTTTTATGGTGAGGATTGGGCTGAATGTGACTAATGAGACCTTAGGTTAACGGAAAATTTGGGGTATACATTATAGGAAAATACGGAAGATGTAATTGTTTTCAGTGACATTGCCCCCCCCCATGTTGATTTTTGCAGGTATGGAAATGACACGATCAACGTACCAGGGGGAATTTTCCTCATGAATTGAGCGATTTTGAGCGTTTGAATACATAATTCACAAATTCTAGTGATGTGAAAAGCAGTTCCGGAGATTCTTTCACGAATTTATTCATTTATTTATCCCCAAACCGAAATAATACACTCAGCTTATGTTCACCTCTATAACGGGAAACGTGACATAGTTGGCTTTGATTCAAAATATCCGCAATAATGATTTACATTCAAGCAAGTGACATTACGATTATTATAAATTGAACCCAGAGATAAATTAAAAGTACTAAATTAATTCTCTATTAATTGGAATAAATCTAACAATAAACAGACTATAGTGTGCGTCAAAGTATATTCTTATAGATTGTAGTTGAAAATATTTATTTCAATCTGCTAGTTAAAGTAATAATTATTATTTTTATTGACTGTAAGCTTTATTTAGCTTTAACTATTTAACCGGACCCTCTTTAGGGAAAAAAAGTCGTTCAAAGATTAGCTGACCTACTGTGACCTACATATAATTCTCCAGAGACCACTGAAGTGCTGGAGGGTAGAACAAGCCATTTGAAAAAATTGGGTTTTTGTTGAAACTCAACGGAAAAAAGACGCATTAGAACAGTTTCTATAGACAAGAGATAAGAACCTAAAGGCAAATTTTATACAGTGTGGAAACCACTTATGGAATAAAATTCTTTATGTCATTATTTTAGAAAATTATAAAAAATGCCGAGACACATCAACTTTTGAATTGAGTTGTGCGTTATGTAAACATAAATTTGAATGTACAGGGTGATTCACGCAAGTATGCCATAGTCGGTGTTTTTTTTAATGAAACACCCTGTATATTGGCATATTTTTGAAATCCTCTTAATGAACCGATTCCAACAAACTGAATAATGTATGGTCAATTATGAATTATACAGGGTGAATTTTTTATTTTTACAGTTAAGAAACACATACATAAAATACCTGATGTATTTGATTTTAATACATTAAAATAAATGCTCAAAATGTTCTCCACCTAGTTGTTGGTAATAGCACAGTCTCCTATAGAACTCCTCCTTATCTTTGTTTGAAGTTTGGGGTGAAATATTCCGTATTTCTGTAGTTATCCTGTCTTTGAGGTCTACAATGCTAGTTGGTTGTGTTGCATATACTTTGTTCTTGAAATAACACCACAGAAAAAAAATCTAACGGCATAAGGTCTGGCGATCTATCTGGCCACTCAATAGTACCTCTTCGTCCAATCCATTTATTGGGGAAGATTTCATCTAAATAAGTTGTTACCATTAAAGCATAATGGGGTGTTGCCCCGTCTTGCTGGAACCAAATATTTTCATTCGGTAAGCTAGGATCTATTGCGTTGGGATATAACTTTGCCAACGCAGAAATAACTTCATTTCTAAGTATATTTAAATATTTTTCAGCTGTCAAATTTCCATCTATCCATCTATTCCATTTAGTATGTGTCTCACGCATGCAATTAGGATTCTCTGCTGACCAATATCTACAGTTCTGTCGGTTTACCTCTTCATTCAATGTGAATGTTGATTCGTCAGAAAAAAGAATGGTACCAAGAGCTATCTCATTTCTGTTCAGCTTATTCATCAATCTTTCGCAGAAATCCATTCTACGATCTGGATCGTCTTCTGTTAACTCCTGCACAAAAGTTAATTTGTAGGGATGAAGTTTTTCTTTATGAAGAAATCTTAGAACAGTTGTATGACTAACATTAATTTCACGGGCAATTTGACGTGTACTTGAAGTTAGTTTCTCTTCGACACTTAAAAAAAACCACTTTCACATCATCTTCAACGAAGTGTGGTTTTCTTTTCAATGGTTTGACATGTCCAAGTTCTCTGAATTGTGCATGAAATTTAGACACAGTACTTTGTGGAATATTAGGCAATTCAGGATACCTGTGATTAAATAAGTTTGCCACTTCAACTTGACTTCTGCAGTTATTCCCGTACCCGATCATCATTAAAATCTCAATTCGGTGAGTCTCAGTTAAATATTTCATTGTTATGTCGACAAGGAAAGAGTGTTTGACAAAGATTTTACTTTTTCAGTATAAACTGTCAACACATCAACAACTGACAGAATAGAAACCATCCACATTATTCACCGATTTAAAACAATCCACAATATTTACCGATTTTGTCTAATTATTGGCGTTTTTAGGCAATTTTTAGGTATTTATGATAAAATTCATGGGCGTAGCAGGTTTTGCTTAATATACAAATACGTTTAATAATTAGTTACTTTAGATTTTTGATAAATCCATATTTAGCTAATTTAAAAAAGTACCTATATCAAGTGTGGGTAATAAATTATTAATTTTAAAATTTCACCCTGTATAATTCATAATTGACCATTACATTATTTAGTAGAAAGAAAGCAACTGTAAATATGTTGCCAAAAAAGTTCAAAGAAGCTTACGACATGGTTATTAAATAAGTTGAACAAAAAATTATTTCTCTTTATGCCCGCGCGGGCCATAAAGTACGACATTAGATAGTTGGTAACTAAGCAATAAAAACACAATAATGACATAAAGAATTTTATTCCATAAGTGGTTTCTACACTGTATAATGCATGGTTCGTACGTGTAAAAAATAATATGGCTATGGAAGAGAAAAAAAAATTGTATCTTTCACTCATTGTTTGGAGGTTTTACCAATTCTCTAATTAGAAACAGCAGCGTTTCGTACAAAATTAAAACCTAAAATCAATAAAATGATTTATCATGAAAATCTACTTGCATAAAAATGAGTTTGTGAAATATTTATGAACATACTGTATCGATCAATCGTATTATTCGAGTATTTCCATACCAATCAAATAGCAAGCCGTTTGACCTACTTTTCTATCAAGCTCATCAACCTTGGTACCTCCTGTAAAAACATTGTTCTGTTTGATAAGGGCACATTTTTGGAAAATGAGTTACACCTTCTATAAACATAAACTTTATTATTTATGGACAGATGAATAATGGATTTGATGATCTTGAATTCCGGATAACTCTACGTTATTTTCAACACCGTTAAAACAAACGTCAACAAAAAAAAACCGTTAATTTATATAGCCTATATTTTTCCGATTGAGAGGACAGCAATAAAATTGGGTTGTGTTATTTTGATGATAAAATAGTTCGTTCTCGTGGATATGATATAGTTGTTATGGTAGGTATAAGAAATATATATCAAAATCAATGGTCGAACAAAAAAGAAATACATATGTCATCTTCATTGGACGATTGGATTTAGTGGATTGCCACCGTACGTCTCCTTAATGTAAGAGCTGGGTAATTCAAGATTTTTCTAAATTGAGTTATTTATTAAAAATCACACTCCAAACGAATCAGAAACTAATGTTGAAGTGGCTAACTCATCTAGTTTCCCTAGAGACATCTAGCGATCAGTGTGAAGTAGACATACCAGCAAAGCAATTCAAATTGATGTGAAAAGTAGGTAACTAAATATCAAAATTCAGCAAAATTTTCTATTACCCAGTTCTTATATTCGAGCGACGAATATATTTATGATGAATAAATATAAGAAAACTGCTGCAAAATGGAATTTATCAGATTGACAAAGAAAAAAGGTTACCTTTGAGCGGAGCTTTATAAATATTGTCTTGCCGATATACAGGGTGATTCATTAGTGCGATAAAGTCCAATATCTTGTAAACAGTTGAAGATATTCGAATGAAATTTTGACTGATTGTAGCCAGCCTAGAGGCTCATATTTTAAAATTAGTGGCAATAGTACAGCGTGTTCCAGAACGCCGTGCCAGATCAAAGTTATATTTTTTTAAATGGGACACCCTGTATTTTACTTCAAATTTGAATTCTGCTTGACTTCGCTATTACAATGATATAATATTGTAATGGGTTATACAGCGTATTTAAAAAGTTCTGATCAATTGTTCTTGTAAATCGTAATGACTTCAACGCCATGTATACTTTAAACTGCACAATTATACAGGGCGAGCCCAAACTCGAATACATTGGTTTCACAATTTTTTCAAATGGATCACCCTGTATTTTATATCGGTAAATGGAAGTTACTTTACTATACTTCAAAATTTATTGAGTATTCCCTATACCCAAACTGAATGGTTTTTGTGATATTTCTATTTTATGGTTAAAAAAAGCCATAACAATAATAAATTTACTCATACTTATTTATTGACAGCTATACTCAAATTTCGACAAAATCAACAACAAAGTTATAAAAGATGCTTAAAGTAACCACCCTCTAAATTTATACAGGCTTGGAGACGGTCTTTGCACATTAACATTTTGAAACGCCTGCCTTATTCTAGTTTTCATATCGACTGGTGTAGTAGCAGGTAATTGGTTCACCTGTTCTTTAATAAAATCCCAATGGAAAAGATCTGCTTCATTCAACTCTGGTGATCTTGGTGCCCAAAGAACTGGTCCTGCTCGTCCTATTCACCTTTTTTGGGAAACATATCATTCAATTGTCCCTGAATGAGCGCGTTATGATGAGCAGTAGCTCGGTCATGAAAATACCAAATTTGTTGACGTGTACGGAGGGGAATGTCTTCAAGCAGAAATGGTAAATGATTTTCCAGGAAATATTAATAAACTTCCCTATTTACCGTATTTACCTCGTCACCAAATAACGTATGGGGTTCGTATGGTGATTCTCAATAACTGCTAGTAAAACATTCATTGTAGCTTTTTCTGTAATGACAGTTTTAGTTCTTTGTTCCTTCTCATACATCACCGATCCAGTGTGATTGAATCTTTCTAATAACCTTTCAAAAGCAATTTTATTTGGTTGTCGGCGTTCTGGATGACATTCGTTATGAATTCTCATTACCAGTAGATAACTTTTTGTACTCTCGCCTAAAATCCACAACATATCTATCAAGTTTTCTTTTATTTTTTGGGAATCAACCGAAACGTCGAAATAAAAAATAGAAAACATTATTGTGGTTTGATTCCCAAAAAATTAGAGAAAACAGAATAAGTAATGCCACAAGGAACTTACAGAAGATATATCTATCAAGATTTCACGGGAGAAATTCATTTTATTTGAAAATGCTATGACAAATGTCATAAATTTAACAAACGAATTAGCACAACGTAAATGTTTGTTGATATTTCAGAGCCTATTTACTACCAACCTAATTACTAAGAACGCTAATGATGATATGGTTCTAATTTGACTATTTAGAAGAGAGCTACCTAAGAAACCTGATCCTTCTGCATGTGTGGTGGTACTGTTATCGAAATTTTAAAACCTTTTTTTGAGTTAACACACTTTCCTTACATGTTAATTGTTGTGAATACATTTTATTATCTGCTTTTCATTTATTTTTTTTTTATTGGAAATACAATTTTTAATAACAAAATAGAAATATCACAAAAACTATTCAGTTTGGGTATAGGGAATACTCAAAAAATTTTGAAGTATAGTAAAGTAACTTCCATTTACCGATATAAAATA
>CAJUYG010000726.1:245858-285251 GCA_910591675.1 Galerucella calmariensis | reverse complement strand
ATGGTTGAAATGATTTAAGATTAACTTCGAGTTATTATCATGGTTTGCACTTTATTAATATTTCTAAACGGTGTAAAAATAAAGTGTTGAAAGTATACGAACAACTTTCTGATGGTTCAAATTTGGAAAGTGTTGGGGTAGAAAATCCGGGAACGAACTGGAATGTTGTAAAATAAATATGACTAAAGTTTGAGTTGTAAGAATTTACAGCTTCCTGGATATTTACTGTTACTACTGGAATGTTTGCACTTCATATTCTCCCAGATACTTTCACTTTAATACTGTTTGCCATCAACCCACTAAAAAATTTTAAAGAGCGAAGAAACTTTGTATTTTCTTGAATTCACTGTTTGGACCCTTACTTGGTGAATCCTGTCATATTATTCTCACAAATGAAACCAACTGTTCATAATTAATTCCACTATTTTATAACAAAGGCTCATTAATAATTATTATCTACAAATCTTTATACTGAATGAACTTTATGTTGTAAAAATAGTAAAACCGTGAATAAATAAATAAATAAATAAATAAATAAACTGTCATGTAGCGAGTACGATTTGACACTATTATCAGTGTCATAATGACGTATATCACCGTACTAGTGCGTTTTTCAATACATTACCGCACTAGTGTCATAATAAGATTGCAGACCCCTCAATCCTCATATCATTTTGTCCAATTTTACGAGAGGGATCTACATGCAAACGTTCTAATTACCCTTAACGTTCGAGATGCTTATACCATTTTTTGCGCGATCGTATATAAAATAAAATAATTTAAATTTCTTCGAAATGAACGAAATGTCAAAAGTGAAATGTATACTTCTCGATCAGCTTAAAATATATTTTGCATTTTGGTGGAATTGTTTTTATGCTATTTATTACTTTTCGACGTCTGAACGGTAAGTAAATCACTTACCGACGTGTTAAACTTAGAAACCAGTAAACACAACCTACCGTCCTGACAACCGATGCTGTAAATAAACAAAAAAGATCAATCGCGCAAAAAGAATTATGGAAATAATAGTAAAAATTCATCCGAACAAATTCAAGTAGATCACCAGCACTGCGAATACCAGCTTTGCATAGAATTTTAATATAGCATCGGTGGTTCAGTGATAGAATACTCGCCTACCACGCGGGCGGACCGGGTTCGATTCCCGGCCGAAGCATATGAATCGCTGCTTCGTAAACGAGAGAGAGACTCTGAAGAGAGCACACGCACGCAAGCAAGGCACATAACGAAGCAACGTAACATAACGTAACGTAATGATCAGATCTTTTGCGTCGCGACCCCTGGTCGCTCAAACTTAACCTGACGTAAAGAACTGAAGTTCCAATAACTATAAAGAGCTAAAAATCGATTGTTAAGAATGTTATAGTATTGTATCATTCGTTTTAGGATTATATTAAAATTTTGTGTTAAGGTTTTCCGGTGACAGGAATTTGTCACGATGAGGAAAAGATTAATAGCATGAAAAAATATCGTGAATGATAAAAAATGATGGCAACCTTACAAAAAAGAGGTTAAAATGCATAAAAAGTGGATATTCTGTATCAAATAATACTGGCAGCATCGCAATAATTTTGAGCGTTCATATGTAGGTTCAAAAATTGGTCGACTTCAACCGTGGAAGTCGATACATCGCATAAGATAGATCCCATCGTTCGAGAGGAACACAGAATGGTATGCTTTTTGAGAAAAGACGCCCTGGAAGACATGATATCACATAAATCAAAGCTTAGGTATTATTAGCCTTTTGGGGATATTCTAGAAATCTTTTACCCCTTTTTGGGATCAGTATAACTGTGCAATGATATTGGAAACCAAGATAAACTATATCTGCTGATCTTTACAATTGTTACTCAAGAAGACGGTTTAATATAAAAATTGAAATGTTCAGAGTGTAATGTTATTTCGATCGGAAACGTAAATATAACATATAAATACCATTCGTTGTAAAACACGCATAATCGCTGGTCTCACGAATGGTCAAGAATACCAAATGTAAATGACATTCGCACAATTATAAGCAGCGTACGACCTTGACAGATTCGAATGGTCAAGAATAGCGCCCTAGGTTAGGTACAAATGTTCTTCTCCTATTTTGATCAAGTTTCTCTGCTTTTTAATTAATTGTGTCTCTAGCTTAGCCATTAAATGTCAGATAGCACCTTGATCACTGTTGCTAAATACTCTACAGTCTTCCAAAATGTATACTCACAGAACAACATTTCAACTCTTTTGAAAGTGAGTTTTCAACGAACATCTGAATTTTTAAGGATTAGTAAGAATAATGCTGCTCATATATGTAAAGATATCCAACATACTCCGTAATGTTTGTTTTTCTGAATATTGTCCTTGTTTTTGAGAAGTGATTCAGTCCAGTAACAACTTGTAATCCAATTCAAAAGGTCTCTATTGACATTTGGTAGGATTACAGAAATAGCGACTGAATTACTGATTGGAGGATTGTCAAAAAATATGAGACGGGCGCCACACCAAGTAGATAACTAGCTATGTATCCCAGAAAAGAACTTGATTGAGGGTTTCATTGGATACTCCGTAGGCAGTGCCGGATTGACAGAAAATATGTTTGCCAAAAAAGATGGTATATTTGTGGAAATTGGTGGAAAAGTATTTATGGATGTCAGTGGAAATGAAATTTGTCCGCTTGTTCAATAGGACAAAAACTGAAGCAAACATTAATTTCCAAATATCTTCTATATGTTCCTTGTGGTATATTATTCATTTTTTTTTTAATTTCTTGGGAATTTTTTTTTTTTTTATTTAATTTCAACTGCATCAACCACTAAGGGTTATTAGCAGTGGTACGGTATTGATTATTAACATGGATTTTTAAGTTGAAGTTGGGAATACATATTTGTGTCTTAAATTAGATTTGAGAATACATATTTGTGACTCTTAGAAACTTGATAACATTTTCAATTATGCACTTTTCACCTAGAATATTCAACAAGTTGCACTGAGAGGTTAATGTTTGTCTTTCGTTGTTGTATTTAGGACACTCCACTAGAAAATGCTGGACACTGAACTGTACGTTGCACACTTCACAACTTGGGGGATTATTTCCGTTTAGTAGGTACTCATGGGTGCATCTTGTGTGACCTATTCTCAACCGAGTAAGTATGGTTTGTAATTTCCTCAAAGATGGTAGACATGTCCATGGTAGTGTCGTTTTTTTGACTGCTCTTAATTTGGTTTGTGAAGCTGTCCATTTGCATTGCCAAAAATCGCGGATTGTCACCTTGAGCTTCGCTTTCACATCCGTTGTTGGCACCGGGTGTAATGTAGTTGACTTGGAGACGTTTGCAGAATATTCTCTGGCGATTTCGTCAGCTCGTTCATTTCCAGGTATACCCATATGAGAGGGTACCCAAATGAATTCTATTGTTTTACTTAGAGTGTGAAGCTTTTGTAGATGCTCTTTGATCTGTAACACTAGAGGGTTGGTTGGGTACCATTGCTTTATATTATCTATTACATTGGAGGAATATGTTATTATAAGAATTTTTTGGGTAGGACTTTTTATAGAGAAAATTAATGGGAAATTAAACCACAATATTTTTAAATTCTTTATTTCAACGTTTCGGTAGCGTTCCAGCTACCGTTGTCAAGAAAAAATGAGTAGAAATTAATTTTTATCCCTAGCTGACACAACAGAAAAAATTTGACAACTAGACAATCAAAAATTATTTTTAAGTTTAAGACTGCAAAATTTTGTTATCAAATTTTTATTAAGGTCCATTCATAGTAGATCATATCTGTGGCAAAATGTGGAATGAAATATTTCATTTTATGACATTCCAACGATATGATAGTCTACTAGAAATGGATCCAGTGAAGTGCACGTTCCAGGAACGGTTTTTATTGGGATAGCGCGTTTTTTTTCGCTTATATTGGAAATGTTGTTAATAAAACGCGTTTCTTGATAGTTTTTTTGTGTATGAATATTTAAGTTTTTGAAATATGTATACTCAGTTTTGTGATTTTGTGTATTGAAATGTGTATCGATTAACAACTATTCAAATTATAAATCATAAGAAAACCTGGATAAAAACTTATGATGCTATCCTGATAACGCAGGTAATTGATTATTGGAAATTTCTCTTGCTAACATTGGTAACCAAATTTGACTACATTCGGCTGAAATACTAGCTACACATTTATCTGCATTTAGTTGTATTAAAGCACTTTGATTTTTCGTCTTTTATTATTGGGTTCTTTTAATATTATTTTTGATGAATCCCATTGAATTTGATGACCCTCTTCCCAAGCATGTTTGCAAATAGCTGACTTAAAGAATTCCCTATCTTTGATATATTTTTTGTGTTCGTTTATTCGTACTTTCAATGGTCTAGATGTTTCACCTAAATAAAATTTGTCGCACTCACATGATATTTGATATATGCAGTTTTTTGAAGATTGTTCTTCATTCTTTGGTTTCGTTTTTGTTAGTATTGATCTCAATGTATTATTCGATTTAAAACTAGCTCTAATATTGAATTGGTTACCAATTTTTTTAATCAACTTCTAAATTTCAAAATTACTGGGATGAAAAAAGACCCACTTGAGTGAATTGATAATATTTTTCTAAAATATCCTGAACCCTTTTATATTATATATTTTTTTTTCAATTTTGGTCTTTACATTCCATACTAGTGCGCAAAAGTCCACTTTGAACATTCAAAATATATATTTTTGCATATTGTAGTTTACCAAATGACTAAGAAATAAATAGATTAATCATAATTTTGTCATAACTTTTGATGAAAAAAAAAACGCATTTTTCAATAATTTTTCAATGGCACTGCCACAGTATAGGAACGAACCAGTATGTTATCTCATGACGTTACACTGCCGAGCTCTCTGTGACCTACAACGTCGTTCAGATGACTCATCCGGCGGCCAGTGCTGTGCTCCGATCTAACCAAAGTGCCAGTAGTGAATTTGCGAATAAAATTATTTATTAGAGCTTATATTTTTACGGGGATTTGGTATTATTTTTATAGTTTGTAAGCATTTTTTTGCAATGGATACCATTAAAAAGAAGAAAACGGGTAGTGTGTGTGTAGTTCGTGGATGTAACAATAAATATTATATTTGTGATGAAAATTTTCACCGTTTTCCAAAGGATTCAAAAAAGTGAGAAACTGTTTGTATTTTCATACGAAAAGTATAATACTTTATTATTTGATCTTCGTATTACATTTATGAGCCTTAGTTTCATGCATTGATTTAATTTGTTGTTTTTGTTTCAGAGCTAAAGTTTGGCTCGAAGCATGCGATAGGCCTGACTTAATGCCAAAAATAGAAACTCTATACAACAGTATAGTCATCGTTTATGTGGTGCTCATTTTGAACCAGACATGATTATTCAACCTCATAAAAGAAAACTTCTTTTAAAAAAGGCTATTTCAACAATATTTCTTTCATCAAATACTGCAATGCCCAAAGACTTTCAGACAAATGATTTATTGGAAAAGACTTTTGTTTGCTACTTTTGTGGATATTCAATTAAAAAATGTTCGGAAATTCATACATGCTGCGTATGTGAGACGTATTCACAAGCGTATGAGAATTCAGACGATTCGTCCTCATACTGTTACCTTAGAGCTTATGAAAATACGAATAAGTATACTTTTGGAAACTTGAATATGCTGCATGAAAATTTTGTACAATACATCTTATTATTAGAAACATTATTCCAAATGAATTTGAGAAATGTCCGCTAAAGCGTCGTTGGGCCATCTGCAATAGCGTGCGGAAAAGTATCACTTTCCGCACTAGTTAGGTAAACTACTATTTTCTACATGCGTCCGGAAAGTAGATTTCTCAAGTTTTTGGGTGGTATACTGACATTTGAATATTTGAAATATATATTTGTATGGTTCACCAAAGTACTGAGAAATTGAAAAATTTATTAGAATTCTCTTATAATTTTTAATAGAAGGAAACGTAGAAATCAATAATTTTTTGATTGCCCCTGTATAACCCTCATCAGATGATTGTCAAATAATAATTGATTTGTTGATATGTATTTAATAATATATGTTCCTTTTTGTTAATTTCTGGGTTTTTTCCGCATATAAGTAGAAAAGATAGTGGACCTAACACGTGACTTTTCGGCACTAGTTAAATAAACTAACTACTATCTTCCTAATTTTCCCTTGTAAAAAAAACGCCAAATATTTGGCTTCCATGGTACCCATCCAACGGAAAATCTGCTTTGCTAAATAGTCAGAAAAAACAATGCACTGTGGATTGTGTGAAGTATACCACTATTATAATAGACGGTGAACAAAATAACGCAAATGGACAGCCACGGGAATATTCAACGGAAGTGAAAACAAAACCAAATGAACCTCTCTCAAAATTTCTTCCCTCACTTCCGTAACAAATGGAAATTTCATCAAATAAATTAGTTTGCTCGAAAAATGATGTGGTACGCGTATTATATCAAAATTCCACAAAAAAACGAACTCTCCAAAAATTCCATCATACGCCTATGATAGGACGAAATTCCTCCCAATAAATTATCTCTCTTTGAAATTTCTATCGTATGCTTATAATTTTCACAAAACAATGATTATTCTTTTACACAAATTTCATCTTACGCTGATTATAGATAGAAGTTTTTGCAAATAAATGCTTCCCTTTCAAAAACTGTATGGGACCCACTTTGTTAATGGAAAGTTTCAAACAAAGATTCACCCAACTTCGAAAACTTCATCATAATTGATGGAAATTTTCACATTTACATAATATAAGCTCATGGAAAGCGTGACCATGACATACGCAACTCTATATACGTTTCATTATTAATTATGTTGCATAGCCAGAAGTATTATGTGTTGCATGACGATGAGAAGAAATCCATGATTTGTTCAGCAAGTTTTGACTTCAATAAGATCTTGTTTTCCGCTAATTAATGTGGAAAACATTGTTCCATGTCTATCGATTATACAGTTATCAACTCTATCATATGCCCCAGTATAACGAACATGGGAAACCGAAAATTATCCTAATTGCTGGTAACTGACTTCGATGTAAATCTAATACATACCAGCTCCAACTTACTGTATCGGTTGAGTTGTTAAAGTTTCGTACTCTGCCAAATTAATACTGCTTCTCTAGTTAATAACCATGTTCATCCGAATAATTAGGATCAATATTCATTCAATTAAAAGCACAAAAAAATTCTGTGGTGTGTTAGGATACGGTATGCAATTATTGGTAAGAGGCTTAAATGCAATGGTAATACAGAAGAAAATGATGTATCACATTTTTAAGTGGAATATTTCTTCAGGTGTAATAAATACAAGTCAACGCGTTCAAGGCAGAACGGCAAGTGCTCATTGGTAAATTGTACAGGAGATGAAGAAAACTATCCAAATATTAATGGCTCGACTTCAAAATACTAGAAAAGCTTAAGCCATTAAGGTATTGTCGTTTGTGTCAATTGGTTCAACAATTAAGTGCATAAAATGGCGCATAAGTGGATTTTATGCCAAATCAACATCAAAGCGTACATCGATGATTTGTGGAGCTTGTGCCAATAAAGTGAAACTTACTAATACTTCCATTACGTAATAACTTTTTTCTAAAATGTTATGAAATATTCACCAATTTTAAGGAATTGAGAATATAAACACATTATAAACAATACTTATTACATTTTTGGAAAAATTATTGAGCTAATGATAATGATTCAGTACTGTATGTAATTAAGTGCACCAAATGGCGCATGAGTGGATTTTATGCCAAATCAACATCAAAGCATACATCGATGCTTTGTGGAGCTCGTGCCAATGAATTGAAACACAGATAACAAAAATACTTTCACTACGTAACAACTTTTTTCTGGAACTCACCAATTTTGAGAAATTAAAAAGATTAACCCTTTATAAAAAATATCAAATGATTGGAAAAATGAATAAACTGATAAAAATGATTCACGCCTCGATATAACACGTTGTCTGTTCAAGGCTGATAGGGCTTGTCTACTATCAGTGCAGATTGCTATGTTTTTGCCAGAAATTCCTCTTCTGGTTAGTTCTTTTGTGGCAATTGAGATACCAGCCAGTTCTGTTTGAACCACGCTAGTATTTTTTCCCATTCCCCACTTAATATTTAGGCTTAGTGCTCTCGGGTAAACTCCACATCCTGAGCCTTCTTTCATTTTTGAACCATCTGTATATATGCGTATTGCATTTGCAGCATCTGGCTCTGTGTTCTGTTTTATTTGTATTTTGTAGGGTTTGTTCAACAAAAACCTGGGTTCAATTGCATCATTGGCTGCCTGCAGCAGAGGTAGCGCATTAAGCGCTCCCTGCCATAGGCTTAACCTCAATTGGCCCACTCCTACTTCGGTGTTTACACCAGCCGTGCGCAATCGTACCATGGCCATTAACGCAACCTCCTTGACGTACAGATCCAGAGGGGTCAGACCAGTGATTAGTTCAATTGCAGCGGTTGGTGTTGTTTTCATGGCTCCTGTGATGTTTAAACGAGCCATTCGCTGTATTTAATACAATTTTTGGATGGCCGTTGCTTGTAGAACCTTCAGTCCCCATGCAATTGCTCCATACGTTAACATGGGTCTTATTATTGCAGTGTAGATCCAGGTGACCACACGGGGTGACAGACCGCGTGTGCGTCCCACTGTCCTTCGACACTGCTCATAAGCCACATATGCTCTTTTTGCTCTGCTGTGTAGATGAGAGTTCCATGTTCCTGTCGAGGGTAATACCAAGTTATTACACCTCTTCCGAGAAGTTTAGTTTGCTTTTGAGATTTCGCGAGGTTTTAAACCCGATAAACTTCTTTTCCTGGTGAAAAGTACCATCTCAGTCTTTCTGGAATTGATCGACAGTAAGTGTTCCTTACACCATGTTTCAATTAATTTAAGGCCATCCTGCGCTCTATCGCACAGTGTGTTCATAAATTTGTCAGTCTGCAAGATAACTATGTCATCTGCGTATGCAATTGTGTAGAATCCATTGTTGTTGAGGTGATTAATTGGGGTGTCTAGGACTATGTTCCACAGAAGGGGTGATAAGACTCCTCCTTGTGGATATCCCCTCATGACCAGTCCTCTTACTGTGATGTCTTCTACATTGATATTTATTGCTCTACTGCAGAGCATCTTGAGTATTCCATCCATTCTTCTACTACCAGAGGTTGCTGGGTAATTATTGGAAAGATTGTTTTATTGTCCCTCGATATCTATTAATATACCCAGGGTGGATTCTTTGTTGTCCAATGATTTTTCGATTCTGCCAACCACTTGGTGAATGGCCGAATCAGTGGGCCTTCCCGGAGTATATGCATGCTGATTTGGATGAAGTGGGTTGTGAACTAGCACTTCATCTCTCATATACCGCTCGCATAACCTCTCCATTGTTTAAAAAAAAAACGATGTGATACTAATTGGTCGGAATACTTTTGGTAAGGTGTAATCCATTCTACCTGGTTTGGGTATAAATACCACTCGTACTTCTCTCCATTTACTAGGTATATACCTCAGAGCTAAAGAGGCTCTGAAAATTCCAACCAGGTGCGGCATAAGAATATCCATTCCCCATTGAAGTAGGGCTGGTCTTATTCCGTCAGGTCCTGGTGACTTGAAGGAGGAAAAGCCCGATATAGCCAACCTTAGCTTGTTCTCATCAATTACTGCACTAGCAGATTGCCTGTCGTATTGTGGGGGTGTTGTTGGTACTTCCATGCTTCCTGCTAGCTTCTATTTCCTCATTCATAATTTGCTGCTTATCTTTTCAAACCAAATCAATAGTGATTTGATTACATTCGTCGCTTTGGATTTTCCACTGTCCAATACTTATAATAGAATTGAATTTTCATCCTGCCTCGTATATACATTATCAATTGCGCTCAACGAAAATATAAAGTATGAAGGTGGGTCATGCAGTAGGTGATGTGCTCAAATTTTACTTCTTTAGTCTGTCATTAAACATCTACTTTTATATACAACCAAGAGTTTTCTTCCACTCTCACAGAATTTGTTTATATTTTTTGGCTGCCCGGAAAGTTTTAAAAGTTTACCTACCATGTTTACTTATAATTTGCAACAAGATTGATGGAGTGAACTACTGTGAATGTTCCATTACTTGGTATAACAGGAAGTAAAACGAATATGGCAATATTTCCTCCAAAAAGTATAACCTCACCATGAAAAAGTTCTCACTTTTCAGGCAACTTATAGTTTTATACTTATATATGTATACTTTATGAATATAAATCACAATAAATATAGAAATTTTCAACTCTCCATATCATTTTGCCACTCAATTCCAACGTACCTAATCGCAAAAATTCACTGTCAGGCATTTCCTTTTTTTGCAAATTGATTAGAAGTCGAGGGATTCTGGATTAATGTTGGGACGAATAGAACAGTCGAAACGAGGAAAGTCGAAATGATGATGTGGTCAGTCAATGACGCAGAATGCCGCCTATCATCAAGCCGAGACATAAAGCTTCCTTTTTCAGAAAGATATTAGATGTGAGAGGGAAATTGACGAGTTAGTTTTGACAGTAAAAAACCAATATGTGTACGATACACAAACTAATTCCTCGATAAACTCGCATTCATCATTTATTCCAGTATCAACAATACTACATATCATAAGAATGTATGTATTTTGCCCCAAACTAACTTAACATTTGCTACGTGTCATACAAATGGAACCAATAATTAACAAATACCACAAAATAAATAAATAGAGAGTGTTCAATTACTACTTGTGGATTTTTCAACTCTAGAATCCTGAACTTAAAATATTTAATGCAAATCAGCTAGATAAATGTGTCTTCTATCCAAGTGTATTACCACCACCTCCTTCGCTTCTTAGAAATCACAAAAACTGAGACATGCCACAATACGGAGTCATGAAAAAGTTCAACTTTTCAAAGAAATTCGTTATGGAGTTTAAATACAAGAAGGGATGGGATCCAAATACCATTACCAGACATGGATATAGGTCAAAAGGATGCGTGACATATGACATTGGCCTTTCCGAAAATCGTCTGTCTCCTGGAGTCCAATGCATCAGAGTCAAACAAGATATGAGGTATGGTCTCGGTTTTCATGACACAAAGTCTACAGCCGAGATCCCGGTTATACAGCCCCATTTGATACAGGGGATCTTTCACCGGAACACGAACCCGTTAAATAACCGGTGATGATTTTTAGCTTATTCCTACTAATGCTCAGTAGTTTTTCAGCCAGCTTAAAACATATGTTACCTATGTAGGTTTTACTGTGTAGGTACCTGCTTTGGAGTGTACCTCCACTGTAGTCTATGTTGGCTTTGTACCCATTTTTGTATTTGTCTTTGGAACACCTTCTTTGTGGTCCTTGAACTATTTCTGGTACAACATGTGTCGTTGCTAAACCTGTTCTCGCAAGTTCATCAGTTTTCACATTTCGAGAAATATCGTCATATTTTGGCACCCACACTAACAAACTTTAATATGGTCTGCCATCTACTTTTTTCTGGCATTCCTTTACCAGTCTAGATGTTATCTTGCGGCTATCAAGAGCTGCAAGGGCTTCCTGGCTGTCAGTTGATATGTTTATCTCATTAGTGTCAGTCATATGTTCATCAATTCTGACACACTCAAGGATAGCATAAATCTTCACCTGAAATACAGAGGTATCTTCTTCTATGAAGAGGAAATATATCATGTTCTCCTCATTCCACTATACACCCATGCTCCTGTCACTTTCCAGTCTTTGACCCGTCTGTATACCAAGTTTCTTCTTGAGGAATCTTTAGTCTGTTTGAGTCTTGTCAATGTTTACTTTGAGGTACCTCTACCACATATTTGGAGCTGGGGAGAAGTTTGGTGGCCATATAGTCTGTTTTCATATCTAAAATGGCTTCACTTACAATGTCCGTGATGGATATATGTCCTAACCTAACTGTTTTGCTGCTAAGGTTATTTTTTATCCTCAATAACCTTATACTTGCTTTTCTCATTATCACCCAAGACGTATAAAAGGTGAAGGACAAATGAGTATTCTGGTGCTTCTGTTGGCATGCTTCTCATGCATTCTGCAATACTGAGACAAGTATCTGCGCCTGGCCTATTCTCATCATGCGCAGTCTCAACCTCCATGTTTCCCACAAGTTTGCCCTGCCATCATCAATGTGGTCTCAGATCTTATTGTTACTTCTTCCAGTTGTTTGGTCCATGTCAATCAAGAGACAATAATCACCTCGAGATAATTAACATTCATCGCCATTGGAGTCTCCGTATATGGAAGGTATATTGCCAGGTCGCTTCTTTTGGTGTTGGGCATCATGTTTAATTTGGTGGAACTGATATTTAAATCAATCTCTTTCGTCCATTTTGTTACTACGTTTAGTGCCTTTTACAGTATCCAGATCATATGCATATCCTAAAACAGTTTGGTGTTCCCTTTCTGAGTCTCCTTGCCAGTCCGTACATTACAAGGTTCCATATTAGAGAAGACAGGATTCCTCCTTGAGGGCACACCATTGAAACCCAGGCTGATGATGTTCCACCCATCACGGTCAAAAAGATAACTCTGTCATTCAGCATAAGGTCTATCCATCTGCAGCTTGGAACGTCAACTTGTTTTTGACGAATTGCCCTCGTGATTACTCCGTGATGGGTGTTGTCAATGGGACCCTCTAAATACTTATTTTCGATAGTATACTCTATCCCTTGTACTCGGTAATGGAGTGCTGTATCTGTGGATACTCCCGATCTGCATGCGTCTTTCTACTAATGACACGTAATCTATATTATGTCTAGCAGTTTTTTTGATGTCTTCAGTAGAGTTGTGGAGTTATAGAATTATACCTACATTCACAATATTTTCGCTGGAATTAAAATATGACTGATTGAATAACCTTCAATAATAATTTATATCCTACTTGGAATATAATAACAAGTTTGGTTTACTGCCAGTGAATAAGTGAAAAATTTAACAAAACTGGTGCAGTGGATGATTCATCGAAATCATTGAGCAGAAAACTTATGGCAACTAAAGACGAATATTTAAATGTTTGTTCCATGCTATGTCCACTTTCGAGTAGTAGAAAAATTGGAAATCTTGAAATTCATACAGTGAAAACGATTACAACAGCTCAAAATGTTGTCCGTTCACTTCAATACAATAAACCATGTTATTTTTGAAACATTGCTATACATTTTGCAACATTCCTGAATGCTCAATTCTTCTTATCTCTGTGGTAATAACCTATCTATTCACTCCTGAATATTGGCAGATTTTGTTTTCAAGAGATGTTTTTTTGAGTGACCCCACAGAAAATGGTCCGAATTATTCATGTCTGGAAACACATTATTTAGATATTGCATCACCACAAGTAGGCCAGTCGGTATAGGTCATTTTAGACCAAAAGTACAAGTAATTAGCAATACGGCTGATTTTTTTTATAAGTACCTTGAAGTATGTAGATGAATATAAAAAAATGTTCACTAGTCTATCGATTTCCCAAGTTGAAAAAAAAATTAAAAAAACTTCAGAATATTAAATATTGTATATCATCATGTAGTGATGGGAAATTACATTACACCAGTGCCAATCTGTAAGTAATGTTCATATTCTATAATTAATTATCCATCGAGGCGGCCATTAATAATGGTGGACCGGCATTTCATGGGCACCTGAAAATAAGGGGTTGCCAAATCATCTTGCCATATTATTGTCTTTACAAATTATCGTCTGACGACCCCTGCTAAATCAACGGTCTAATAGTGATTTTCTCGTTTTCATTTGGAGTTTTCGGTTTACCATTTTTGTTTAAATAAAAAACTTCATTGCTGTAGATAATGTTAAATTTCGCGGTAACCGAGCTCTAGAAAATTGATTTAAAAGTGTTTTGCCTCGATTATGTATCTAATATTCAAACTACTATAAAAGTTTTATTTGCTCATCGGGACATAAGAAAAATCGCAGTAAACTTTGCTACCGTAAGGTTGACTTTTTATTAATAACCCATCATCCAAGTTTTTTTAGTTTCTCTGATCAAGGTGTCTGTGCCTTTACATAGACTGGTCCTTCGTCCAACTTACTGTAGGTGTAAACTTGCAGCTTAAATTCACATTACGACAACAGGCTCTCAACAGATGGGAAAGAAAGGTGACCTTATATTGCATTTTATCTACCTCGAACCAGAACCAGCTAAGTACCTATTTTATCTCATCACCATTTCCCCTCCAATTCACGCTGAGAGGAAGGTGGAGAAGAATAAAAAATACCGCCGTGTAGGGAAAGTGTGTTGCAATAAAAAAGGTATTATGGGTTTTCTCCGTACGATCAATGGTTTGCCCGTAAAAAATTTAGTAAACTAAGTATGTGTTCCGCATCCGCGCGACTCTGATGCACGGCGGAAAAAAAACATTCAATCAGAATTTTTTTTCAATCTTTGGTAAGAGTTGAGGTTGTAAATAATAAATCAAAGGTGATAAATTAATTTTCACATATTTTTATTGGAAAAAGGTATGAAAAAAATCATATAATAATAATCTTTTATACCTTTTCACTATATACATTTTGTTAGTTTAGTATTAATCTTTATACTACAGGAGAATCAAATTTTATTTTGGAAAAATAAAGAAGATTCCTACCAGAATCTATAAAAATTGCTATTTTCGCATATAATACAAAAAATCATTGAATCAAAAAATGTATGTAAATTAATTAATTTTGTTATTTTATATTCTTGATCTTAGAAGTTTCCCCAACATTTCTACGCAAACCCCATTGGAATTACTCCAGTTTTATCAAAGTTACAGTATTTAATATATATTTCCTTTATTCAAGATTCCGAAAATATACAAAATAATGAAAAGTGCCGTATTTCGTAATTAGGAAAAATTAATTATCCGTTAATTTTATTCATGGAACAGACCTCCTAAATAACAGTTCCCATTCTTCGAAAAATTGTTTCAATGCCACCTTATTATATAATATATTTTTTATTGAGATACTTGGTTTTTTATTGGAATATAATATTTATATTTTATATGAGTAATTTTCTGAAAATGATTATGTGCTATGACAAGAGAAGTGCCATCTTGAAGCTGACACACTCTTCAAAACGCCCTATTACAATTATTTATATTTACATTATAACTGTACTATAGTTTATAATGTACTTCGCCGCGCTTCAGAAAATAGAGTCGCGCGGATGCGGAACATATACTTAGTTTGCCGAAATTTTTTCCGGACAAACCATTGCTCGGAAAAAAGAATCGCAGGGCACCTTTTTTGTTGCAAAACAGCCCTCTTTTCGATTTTTTTCTCTAATTTGGGAAATCGATAGACCGGTAAACACCATATTGCTGCAGCTAAATATTGTGGTTCGAGATTTTGGAATTTTAACATTGAAAACCTGAATTTAAAAATATCCGAGCCAACTCAGGTAATTATTATTCAAGTTCATGCTCTCAAAATTAACTTGATTGGAATAATAATGGTGGACAAATTGATTTTTCATTTATAAACATGGAACAGATCTATTGAAGTAAATTGAATTCATTGATAAACCGCAAAACATAATTGGGAAAGATGTGACAGAAATTTAATGTTTTTGTTGAGAAAACATCAACCTTTGAATTGATTGCAGATTATTAATTACGGTATAGAGGTCAGTGAGCATCCACATGCATTGTCGCTAATGCGACTGCGCTGCAATCAATCTGTGAGGGATGCAAATCCTTTTCAGTCCAGACAAAAATAAATGGTTTGTGTTGGCTTTGGTGAAGCTTCCGTCACGTTTATCGTTAGGTAATTTAATGCTGTTGGAGAATATAGCCCGGTACGTATTCCTCCATATAACTCCCTCCGAGTGACGGTGACAGCTCTCAATTTTTCAAATGGGGCGTAGGCGCTTGTGACATATATTTTGAGAGGTCTTTCAATTCTTTTTTCAAAAATGTTGTTGTTTCAATCTCTTTTACAAAGATCAATGCAAGAAAAATAAATAATCTGATTGCCGAAATTTGCTGCAACACCCTGAAAAACTGATACATCATTGTTTAGTTATTAATGGTTATTAATAGTGTGGAAAACAAAACAAAAAACAACATAAGTGTCAATTATGGATGAAGGAGAGAACCTTTGTGACAAAGGTCCCGCACCATTTAATAGGTAATCCTGGCTCTCGTACGATTTTCGATTTTTTTTATATGTTGTAGTCTTAATGATAATTAAGAGATCGTGATGGGTTGAAACCTCCGGTTTGGCGGTGGTGGCGTCCTGTAGTTGCGTCCTGAGCATAACAGTTTGCCACCTAGCACTATAAATCTCGCAATAATAGCAAATGTCTTGTATGTCTGAGGCTCATGAGGAGGTCTATCACACTTATGTTCCATCAGAATCACAATTTCTCCAGAGGGTGCCTCCGCAATGGTCAATTTGTTAGGCCGGTGTTTTAACAGCAAGCGGAAGCAATGAAAACAAACAAAATCATCAACAATTACGTTATGTAGGTTAGTTGGATACATCTAACTTCCAAAGTCCTCACGAGTGGTCCCCAAAAGAATTTTCTACATTTTCTTGATCCCACGCACCCATCTTTGTATTGCAAACGAAGCAATTTTCGATTTCAGGTAGCGCTCTGGTGCACACTCAGAACCACAAATATACTTTATATCGTGAATGCGAATGTCGGGCTTGTTCCGGCTGACGTCAGTCACGGGTGATGGCTCTTTTGACAAATATCTATCCCAGTATCTATCCGAACTACCGGATTTTTCATGAAGTATCTACTACTAGAGATGGGTGCGTGGGATCAAGAAAATGTTGAAAAGTCTTTTGGCGCCCACTCGTGAGAACTTTGGGAGTTAGATGGATCCAACTAACCTACATAACGTGATTGTTGATGATTTTGTTCGGTTTCATTGCTTCCGCTTGCTGCTAAAACACCGGCCTAACAAATTGACCATTGCGGAGGCACCCTCTGGAGAAATTGCGATTCTGATGGCACAGAAGTGTGGCAGACCTCCTCATGAGCCTCAGACATGCAAGACATTTGCTATTATTGCGAGATTTATAGTGCTAGGTGGCAAACTGTTATGCTCAGGACGCAACTACAGGACGCCACCACCGCCAAACCGGAAGGCCTACACAGTTTCACCCCATCACGATCTCTTAGTTATCATTAAGACTACAACATATGAAAAAAATCGAAAATCTGAACGCCTAATCGGTTGGTCCGATTTTGATGGAATGTTTTGTGTGTTTTTGAGTGAGTAGCTGTATGGTTAACGTTCACAATTGGTTCCAGTAGATGACGCCGAACTTTTCCTAAATGGATAGTTCGAAAAATTGCGTTGACGTTTCTGGTGAGGTCATTAAAAAAATAAGTGAAATTGATAAAAACAAATTTGTTTTCCCGAGAAATTTGAAGAGAATTCAGGAGAATATATTTTGTTTCCCTTTTCCAGAGATTTAACGATACCATCTGATTTTTCCACACAAAATATGTAAATATTTGATATATTTCATAAGAAATGAAACATTCTGTAAATTTGTATAGTGGGACAAGAAGATAGCACAGGACAACATCTGTCAAGTCCTTAAATATCATATATACTCCATGGTCTTTTTTATGTAGCTAAATTAAAGGATATCAATACTTTCTCTCCGATTTGTATATAATAATCATGAGATATCAGCGTGTCCACAACATAACAGGAAAATCTTTTTTGATGATATCTCAGCTATTCATACGTGCATCTGAAACAAAAATTATATTTGCTGCCGTTTGGACAAAAGTGTTAAGAAACAGGATAAAAAGACCAATGAGAAGTAATAGCAGAGAATCCTACCATGATAAATGGACTGATGCGGAGGCTCAAAGAGAAACACCATACTCTCTCAAGATATGCGGATGATCAGGGACCTATTTCACAAAAGTACAAGTGTTGTTGAAAATAATTGTGAGTAACAATCACTTATTTTCACAAGTTGTTACGCACAGGCATTCCATGAACAATCACAAAACTTTTTCGCAATAAATTAAAATTGTCTGTAATACTTGTTATAGACAAGAAGAGAAAGAACTTGTAGGCAGCACTTGCTACATCTATGTTTACTTCAATGGACGTCATAAGCCAATGCAATAAAGGGTAACCAGAATCTCCTATTGAAACTGCATTTACTATTGGACGTCAACCTTCTTCTATTATTTGAAAAAGAGTACACTGTTTCTTAAAACTCGAGCATTATGCACGCTTCCTGGCCAATTAGCACTAGCATAATATATTTCCAATCCTGCAGAAACGTTTAAAATATTGTCAGGCCAACTAACGCATTGGGAAAATTCAATTTGGTTAACTGCATACGCAAACTTCCTAATTTATCTGCAGACACCTTACTAACTTACTACTAACTACTAACCCCATATGCATCTGATATGACATGGTATTGCTCTCCATTACCTAACCAGTGTGTGGATAGTGCGTGAGACCGATCAGTTGGACGAAGAAGCATATGTCCAATATCCATACGAAGCTGTTCCATTTGGACAAAAGTCATTCTAAAACGTTCATCTAACTCGAATAACGAGTGTAACACAGAATTAATTCTAGGCCTAAACATTCCCCTACTACGTATACGTATAATCCCTTCATTTTCATTTTCTGACGAAGAACTATTAGACCACATTTTGCTGCAACTATAATCTATGTATATTTAAAACTTGTCAGCTATCTACCTCTTAAGTTAGGTAGAAGAACTTTAGTGGATAACAAGTTCCAGATGCAATTTTGTTGACTCTACTTATTAATAACTGGTAAATTCATAGTAAATAACAAGTACTTTACTTGTAAAATTGTGAAAAATTGCCTGTTATTACAAAAGTACACTTGTCGTTCTATGAAACGCGAGTAATTACATATTTTGCCAAACTTATTAAAATCTACTTGTTACTTACAAACTTGTGTTTTTGTGAAATAGGCCCCTGATCATCATACCACAAGTCAATGGGCTTGTTCTGTTTCTTCACGCAATGGTTCCATAAGAAGTGATGATTGGTCTCACTAAGGCTGTGTACATTGTCATTGAAAACTTATTATTAGTTTGCAATTTATTATTTCATAAACATCATCTTCAGTTCGAGTGTAATTCATTGCTTCCATGTAATTATTAATTTTTAATGGAAGATTCTCAACGTTTTTTTTTCCTTTTTTCTCATTCCTGAATCCGAGAGGTGTGAATACATTTTTTCACTACCCCGTATTTTATTATCAATTTTCATAAGACTTGCAGTTGACATTTTTGAATTGTCAACACCTGTCATACGTCAACCAAATACGAGTAAAATGATTCGAGATTTGTGTTCTGCTTTGAGAAAATCTAAGACCATGTGATGCCTTTTGGCCGAGATATTATTTATTAATTATTTAAATTATTACTATGGTATTATTATGAATAAAGACAGAAATTCCCTTGAAGCTAATTTCAATAAAGCATGAATCGTTTACAAATATGAAATAGAAAGGTCGCACGTAGAAAGTCAAGTTCAGAGCGTGAAATAAACATAAACAGAATTGTTTATATTTACTAAACGGTGAACTTGACTCGTCGTATAAATATGTTAACGAAAGTGTTTTAACATTCATTCTAAATTATTTCTAAAACATTCTAAATTATTCTAAATCATTCTAAAGACATTCAAAATGTATTCTATTCATCGTAATCATTTTAATTAATATTCTAATTAGTACTAGTAATAAGTGAGTTAATGTATAATAGTAAAGTAAGGTAATAAAGAGAACATGTCCCAGTGATTCCAGTAGTTGTTTTATTCCTGTGAGATGACGCACCAAGTGACCAGCAACACCACCTAGTCAGAGGCCCTTCCACACTTCTAATGCACCAAGTATCCATAGTAGGATACATACATTACAACCATATCTGGAAAAAGAAAGTAATTTTTCAGTCAAGTCGAAACCGTTGTACAAGAAACAAGAAACTTCGGCTTTGTGTAGCCACCTATTGGATCAGGACATGTCATTGCTGGAGTTTAAATAACGAACATATAACAAAAAGCCATCAACTACAATCAGTTGAAATCTTCTTAGCCAACCAACTTGTGAACAATTTGTTGATTACGCTCAAGATAGCTATTCAATCGAATAATAATTATTTGTCTTAGTTGAGGTGTAAGCTACATTCCTAGCTCCTTAAAAGATCAACAAAACCAGAAAATGTTATTAATCTGTAGGTACCTAGACAAAAATAAATCTTTTCACTTGTGAACAATGCATTTTGACACTGCTTTGAAGGAAGTAAGTAACAATTGCCAAAAGGGGGTCGATTGCCCTTGCCGTTTGTTCTCAATTTTCATGGAATTTTTTGACTCCAGAATCTCCCCATCCCCAACCAAGTTTTCTGTTACTCTTCAAGTACTGAAGGATATTTATGGCTTCGTTATATTGGATGAAACTTTATTTGCAGCTTCCCTTTCATTAGTATCTTCTGTATGTTTCTTGTGGCATTACTTATTCTTTTTTCTTATTTTTTGGGAATCAAACCACAACATAAAGCATAATATTGTGGTTTGATTACTTTTTATTGTTGACGCTTCCCGCTACGTAGCTTTCCGCAATAGCAGATTTTTTTGTACCAACTTCTGAAGCGAGATGGCAATTGATGTTTCCAGTGCCGATTATACCCGAACTATTCGATATAATTTGAGAATCCGTAGGTGAAGGATTGTGTCCATCGAACCAGTGGTCAACTTTTCCCATATCTAAATTGTCTCTTCTTACACACATCTCCAATTTGTTGGCAAATATTTTGCATATTTACCGCACTCATGGTCCACCTTACTGCCACGCTATCGTCAGCTCCCCGCTTGAACATTCCACCATGAAATTTTGATCCCCAATTCAGCATCTGCTCTATTGTTTGATCGCACACGATGGCTGACCAAATATTTATTGCTGCACGTTATTGTGAAGTAGCCTTGTACTGTGAATTTCTCGAACTCATCCGCCGGCATTTTGCCCGGTAAATTTTCCATATCTTGGAGGTATGGGTGAGTGCTCTTCGCGTACAGAAAGTGTCCGCTTGCGTAAAAGAAAGGAAGCATCCCTCGAATCGCATCGAGATGGAGATCCCAGTTATCAGAACGTTCTTCTTCTATGCAATGTTTTACCAAGGTGACCATTCCAAAGTACTGCACCCACAGTTCAATTCGGTTCACCACCGCTCCAAATTTTCGGACAACTTCTTTCACAGCATCGTATTCTCCAGCTGTGAGAACAACAGTCCGATCTGAGGTTAACAAAAGTCGCTTAACCTCTTCGCGTTCGATATCTTGAAAGTCAATCGTCTCCATGATCCGTTTCGCTAGAGATGTATGAACGAGGTAATAAGGACAACCTGCTCTCGAGTAAGCATGTCCAAAGAGAATCTTAGCAACGCTGTTTTCCGTGTCAAATTGAAAATAAACGAGTTATTCGATAACCAAAATAGTTATTTTCCTAACTAGTGCGGAAAGTGATACTTTCCCGCACGCGACTGCAGTTGACCCGAACGACGCGAAGCGGAGTTCGGGCAAGCGGTCAAGGGCGGGAAAGACACTTTACGCGTGAGTTAGGAACATTATTTTTTCTACGACCGTATATACAAAAAGTATATCAACCCATTTTTCAAAATTTATTTTATTTTAACACACATAAAAAACTTAGACCAAAAACTATTATTATTATTATCAATTATTATTATAAATATTAATATTAGAAACACAATTAGTTGCATTCTGTGAATTACTTAAAATTGCCGGTCCAGTGGAGTTATTTGGTGTTAACTGGTGAGTGAATGACGTTGATGAGGATGGCATCGTTTGCAGGTCACATAAAGATGACAATGAGGGTGACGGCAACAATTTTAAGTCATTTGTAGATGAAAGAATTTCATTTGATATATTTTTCTTATATCAAACCCGGGTGGTTTGATAGTTGTTTTGTGACACTACTTCAAAGAATTTACAAGGTTATATCAAAATATTTATTTTATTTTATATTTTCAGAAAATTAAAAATGCAACAAAATGCTGTAAAACATGTTGATTTTATTTGATGGACTATTTATTCACCTGGTGTAAGAATAGTTATAACTTCCGAAGTAAAAAACTATCTAATAAGGTCAAAATTTGCATAATTTTACTTTCCCGCACTAGTGCGGGAAAGTGACACTTTCAAAGCTAAAATGCGTGCGGGAAAGTGGGTTGAAACGCACGGTAGTAGAAAAAATTCTTTTTGGGTATAAATCGAAAAATGTCGATTCTATGAAAAAATGGATGTCAACCAAAATTGTAGGAAATTTAATTTCAAACAACTTTTGTAAAAACTATTTTCCGTGTCAAATTGAAAATAAACGAGTTATTCAAGAGACAAAAAATAACCCTTTGAATCAAGATGGCGGATGAAGCAACAAGTCTGGTAACCCAACTTTTTGAATTTAGACTACCAGTGACCCCCACCCCCAACGGATTCCGAAGGAAAATCGCTGCTAAGAATGTTTGTGAATCTTGGGCCCGGTTTTGAGCTAACTTGAATGGGCTATTTGGATAACCAAAAACCTGGAGTACGTGCGTTCTTAGATAACACGCCACATGAGGTTGTCAAAGTATATTAAACAGGAAAATTGTACACACATCCTTACCAATACAATGACAAAGACGGAAACAAGTAAAAAAAATTCTTCCACACCTGCACTACCAGAGGATGTCCTCAATGAGGAGCTGCAAAACGATCTTGACAGTCAACACAAAATAAGAAGATAAATCTATAGGAATAAGAAAATTCTTGACTCGTGACTCCGTTAATGTGGTGGTTGTCCCAATTATTATGGAGTGGTTGTAGACAAGCAAAGTGACTTCGCTGCGATATGGTCTCTATTGCGAAATGATATGACGTCAAAGGATGGTAAGAAAAAGATTAACACAAATTAATATAAAATTCTGACACCTGTCGGGCACCCCTTTGGTAGTCTGACCTTCACATAATATGTTATGATATGCCGGAGGTGGGAATATTTTTTTGAAAACATTTTTTCCAATTCTTAGTCGTCTGTCATGTCCCACGCAGGGCTTTCCAGCAAAACTTTTGCGGATGACATATATGAGTGAATCCCTTCAGGAAATTTCAATAGAAAGTGTTAGATCCTAGTCTATCAAACGTTTATTGATACATTAGCACAATAAATTGTAATGCGGTTGTTACGGAGTGGTTTTCGACGTGGATCGGCCTCTCAACTGATGGTGTTGCTGGTCACACGGAGGGTCATCTTACAGGAATAAAACAACTACCTGTAGCACTGGGATACGTTCTATTTATTACTTGAACTTACTGCTAAACATTATATTACTTATTACTTATTAATTGTGATATTCATATTCTAACATTCACATTAACATTAACACTAATATTAATAGTGGTTCTTAAAACACTATCGTTTGCATATTTATACGACAAGTCAAGTTCGTCATAAGTGAATATAAATAATACTATTTATGTTTATTTCACGCTCTGAACTTGACTTCGTACGTGCGACCTTCCAACTTCTATTTATGTAACGATTCAACGTTCTTATGATTTATTGAAATTAGCTTCAAGGGAATTTATGTCTTTTATTTAAATATTATTGTTAACTTATTATATTGACCATACGGCATCACAAAATTTTAGAAAAATGATAAATCAACAATCAAAGAACTAGGTACATAATTTCAATAAAATAATTTTACTAAAAACTGCTTTGAAATAATACGTATTTACAAATGCTATATTGTAGGTAGCTGATATAAATGAATAATAATTAATGAATATACTATTGATCTAACTCACCTACATACACCAGAATAAACACAAATTCGGAATTTATTGAATTAACGTTTACTATGAACCTACCAGAACTGTCGGCGACTCACAAGTGAGCTGTGAAGAAAAGAAATATATATCATCATCCAGATTTAGATTTGTTGTCGTAGTTGTGATAAAATGTATACCACAAACCATGAAAATTGGTTTACAACATTGTCTCATATAATTGCAATTTTAGAATGTACAGGGTTATTCATTATAAACTACCCACCCCCTATTATCGTTATTATTACTTTTAGAAAAAACTATCTTATATAAAAATTGTATGGTAACAGCTGAATTTTCTGAATATTCTATCAAATTTCAGTAGCCTGCAAATTTAAGGGGATACAAAAAATAATAGTTCTTTTTCAATTGAGACACCCTGTATATTTTCACATTTTTGGAACGGACTTTTTTTTCTGATTCCAAAAATATACAATATGCTACCCCTGCCTTGTACCGTTCTTGAGTTATGAAAGTTTGTAAATCTCAGTTTTAAAAAATAATTTATTGAAGTAAGCTATGGAAATGACAACTAATATGTTTGATAATAATTGACATTTTTTATATAAATTGATTGGAATGGTTCTCAGTAAGAAGGAAAAAGTCAAAATTTGATTTAAGAAAATTTATAAATAATAACTTATAAAAGATATTTGAGATGTCCACCATTATTGTAAATGCATAATTAATAACACCTTCTTATATTATTTATAATAGCATTGCAGAATACTTCATTATTTTCATTTAGTTTGTTAATTACAAGTTGAATCCCTGCTTCAATCACTTGTATATTATTATTATTAATACAATCTTCCACCTCTCCGTGAAACATTTCAATTACTTCATTAGAAAAATGTCAATTATCAAAAAATAAGTATTAGTTGTCATTTTCATAGCCTACTTGGATGAATTATCTTTTTCATATTTACAGTAATTACTAAGATTCAGATTTTCAACATTTCAACGTCAATTCATGATGTTGAAGTATGATTTCACAGACGCCACTTTTTTGTACGGCCGTGAGCGGACAAAAAAGTACTTTTTTGTACGCTGACGGCCGTACAAAAAAGTAGAATTTTTAACAGGGAAAATAATTATTAGTTGAACTTTTAAACACTATTGACGATAATAATTATTAATAGTAAAATTACAGTTATTTAAGGTTGCACCGCATATATTTAATGCACTACCTGATTCATTCACTTCCAATTCAAGCGTATTTTGTGCAGATTTGAAAGAGTTTATCGACAAAATTTCCCGTGACTCCTTACTTGTTGTTGCTTCTGTTACATCAACGTCGACATAATTTCGCTCATGAGAAGCTGCATTCAGGTACAGTGAAGAAGAATTCGACACAAAGATTTTTTCTGCAGTTTGTTTTTTATTAGACAAAGAGTCTTCAATGTATCCTTCAGCGACAGTGCTCGACCTCCAACCTCCATGCCGTTTCAAACAAGTAATATCAGCTCCTCCATCCACAAGCAAAGTATCTGAAGTTCTTCTTAACGCATGACCGGTGTAATCTTTTGAGTTCTGTAGTTTTAAATAAGTTGCTACTGTTTTGGGTACGTTACTAATTGTATGAATTCCCATGACCATGCGATAACATTTTCCCTTTTGAAATTTCAAAAAAAAGCGTCGGCCTTCCATAGCTTGTGGACGTAAAGAAGTATATTTTCTGTAAAGATTTATATATTTTTCTCCAATAATTGTGAACGATCGTGGTTTTTCAGATTTACAATCAGGAATCTTTATATTAATAACAGATCCTAAATCTTTTATATCGTCTATTGTCATGTTCACCATTTCATCGCATCTACATGCTCCAGATACGCCCATTATTAGAACAACCTGAAAGTAGTATGTATTTAAAAACTTGATTGTATTTATGTATTATTCATGCAGGTTATTTATACTACAACAAACGACATTTTGATGCTCAAGTACTTACCAAAAATGCACAGTCCAATTGTTGCTTTAAATCACTTACAATATTTTTGACATTATGAAATATTAGTGAACTGTCAAATTTGTTTTTGACTTGGCAATCACAAAACCAGTAACCACGGAAATGTAGTGCGCAGTTTTATAATTATTATTCTCTGAATTTATCTACTTCGTTGCAATCGTTTTGAATTTTCATTTAAATATTAATTAGTTCTATAGTCTGGATGCCGTTTGCGGAAAAAATAGCATGTTTCATTCGGAGCAAAAGCACTTTTTGTGGCTCGTCTGAAATTGTCGGCCTCACTAACGTTTGGCCATCAAACATTCAGACTCGCCACAAAAAGTTATACTTTTACTCCTAATGAAACAATATACTATTTTGAATCAGAAAAAAGTCCATCCAAAAAATGTGGAAGTATACAGGGTGTCCCGTTTGAAAAAGAACTATTATTTTTTGTATCCCTTTAAATTTGCACGCTACTGAACTTTTGATGCAGTATTAAGAAAATTCAGCTGAAACCAAACAACTTTCATGAGAGACTTTTTCTTCTAAAAGTAATAATAACGATGATAGGAGTGGGTAATTTATGATGAATAACCCTGTACTTATATTTCCAAAATACATCTGTAATCAGAACATTCACTGAGCAATTTATCTACAGTATTGTTTCATTACTCATAATATGTCATCCCTATTTTATCCGCAGCAAATTCTGTTCCCAGGAATTAATAATACTCCAATGTATTAATTTGCCAATGAATATTATTGACTGAACAATTTGGAACATTAATAATACTTACCTTCATGTGTTTAAAGATAACAATTAGATTTATACTCCGATGTCTGACCAATATTTCAAGTCGAGCCAATCCTGGTCTTTACAGTCTTCTTGTATACGTGTACAAGGAATTACGGGAATTTACCAAATGCCTTCAATTTATACAATTTGTCTTCTAGACAGGAAGAGAACACGGTATTCAGCATGAACACTAACTCTTGGGTTTCAGAGGAATGGTTTTGTGACATTTGAATATATTATTTCGGTGAGAGAAGGGCAATTCCATTGGCGGCCCTTAAGATATCACCGAGCAAGTATTACAATCGATAATCTCCGACAAGGGTAAAAACAAGGTTTGTTCTAATATAATTTGTAATACAATCACTAGACGCCGAATCAATTAGTTGATTTTTAGAAGGACTTCCAGTCATTTCCTTACCTTCGAGTAGGCGATATGGGTCCACTTGATATTTGCCATATGTTTCAGGTGGCGATATATTGGCTTCTCCATAAATTATCTGTCTCCTGGAGTTCAATGCCTCACAGTTAGACCAGATTTGGGTAACGGTCTCGATCTCCATACCACAAAATCTGCAGCTGTGATCCCCATTATAATGCCCCATTTTATGCAGGTGATATTTCAGCGTAGTATAGCCAGTTCAATAACCTTTATCAATGCTTAGCTGATTTCTACTGATAATCAGTGGTTTTCGGTCTGTTTAAAATCGATAAAGGTCTTGCTATGCACCTGCTTTGGAGTGTTTCTCCACTGTAGTCTATTTTGGCTTTGTACCCATTTTTGCATTTGTCCTGGGACCACTTTTTTTGTGGTCACAAGAACTGGTTCTGGTAAAGCATTATGTCGTTGCGGAACCACTTCTCGTGAGCTCATCAGCTTGTACATTTCGAGAAATATCGTTATGTTCCGGCACCCACACTAATATTACTTTAACGTGGTCCACCAGTTCATTTAGTTTTCTCTGACATTTCTCCACCATACTGTTAATTAATACATTGCAGGATAACATGAATCTCCGCCTGAAATACACACTACACAGGTATTTTTTTCCAGTGAGAAGGAATATCTTGTGTTTCTCATTCCACTATACATCCTTACCCATGTCCCTTCCACAGTTTCTCATCCTTCTGTATACCAGGTCTCTCCTCGGGGAAACTTCAGTATGCTCGGATATTGACAGTCCTTTCAGGGCATTTGTGACCGGGAAGAAGTTTGGTGGCCATATATTCTGTTTCCATGTTTAAGCTGACTTCACTTTTGATGTACTCAATGTTCAATTGTATTGTGTATTGATCCAACTGTTTTTGAGCAATCCCTCTGCCACTCCAACCATGTGGCAACGGTATACTTTGCCACCTGAAACGCTCAGACGGAACGAAATTGAGAATTGACTCACTTTAGAGAGTAGTTGTTCACATAACCGAAACTTTTGGTGGAAAAAAGGTTCAGTTTGTGTCCTAAGTGTGTTGGTGGGCAGTGTTGGGAGTTTTTTAGTGGTGAGATGTTGTATGTATGTATGTATTTTGGGGTGACATTCACTGAGACCTAAAAAATCTATTGTGCCCCCTTACTTCTACTCAGTTTCTGAGGAGAGTCTCAGAAACTAGTAGTTCCTTTAGTCCTATTTCCCGAAGGAATTTCAGGATCTCCGCAGGCTTCAACTTGGGCAAATATTCCTCTTCTATCCAGTAATCTACTAGGTGATGTGCTCTAGGATTCTGGAGTGCTGTGCGATTGGAAAGTATGTGGATGGAGGCTTCTTCTTCCATTTCACAAAATCTGCATTCTTCTTCCTCCACTATTTTGAGCTTTTTCAGGTGCCCATTCAGGCGACAATGTCCCGTTAGGATCCCTGTTGAAACTCTTAGAGCAGTTTTACTTTGACTTATGCATTCTTTTGATCTCAACAGTTTGTAGTCACCCAGAAAAGTCTTCAAGTGTATAAGCTCTAATAGATCTTCCCAATGGTCAGATCTCCTCTTTTCCCCGGCTTCACTCATTCCTTCCAATATTACATTGAGGCTGATTCCGCAAAAGGGTTCAGGCTCCCAGAAAAGTATTTCAGTCCCCCTCTTTGCTAGTTCATCTGCTATTTCATTCCCTTCTATTCCAGTGTGTCCTGGAATCCATAGTAAGGTGACTATATTGCTCTCGCCTGGTTCATTAAGTTTGCCTAGGCATTCCCACACCATTTTGGAACTGATTACACAAGAGCTCAGTGCCTCAATGGCTGCTTGACTATCCGACGTTATGATAATCCTTTGTCTTCTGTATCCTTTATCAATATTGAACTGGGCGCACTTTCTTATGGCGTAGATATCCGCTTGAAAGATACTTGGGTTTTTTCCCAAGCTTTTAGAGTGTTTGGTTCCTGTCCCGAACACTCCTATCCCAGTTCCTTCTATTGCTTTTGATCCGTCTGTGTACCATTGGATGGCATTCTTTCCAAGTCTGGTAATGGTATTTGGATCCCATTCATTTTTGTTGCTCAATTCCGTAACGAATTTCTTTGAAAAGTTATACTTTTTCATCATACCGTCTTGTGGCATGTCCCAGGTTGTATGATTTCTAAGAAGTGAGGAGGTGTTTTTTTTTAATGATTTCCTCTCTACTAAGTCTGTATCTTGTTCTTTCTGCAACGCTTTCACCATATGTAGAGGGGTGAGGTTGATAATCACTTCCATGGCTGCCGTTGGGCAAGTTCTCATTGCTCCTGTGATGCATATACAGGCTAATCTTTGAATTTTGGAGAGGTTTTCTCTCGTCGTCAATAGGCTAGTTCTACCACTCCACGCAATGGCTCCATAAGTGATGATTGGTCTCACTATGGCAGTGGTGAGATGTTATTTGGCGTTTAAAGAGATCATACTCGAGATTGGTATCTTTGATGTTAGGGGGCGAGTTAGCGGGTACATCTGTACATGTTTGTATTGTGTTGGATTATTCGTATTGAATATCGAATATTTTCTTAGGCTTGCTATGGGGATGATACCAGATCCCACTACTTTTTACCTGTTTATTAAGGAAGCAGCTCAGAGAACTCAGATAAGAATGGTCATAGAATGAACAGGAGAGGAAAGTCAGACAATCAGTGGGTACACTACACTTCAGTATCCATGGCATCCTCCCAATTAGTAGCCCTTTCGAAATATCATGACAAATCAGTTGAGCTTTGTAAACAACTTCAGGCATCAACAAAGAATGGACCAGACATAAATTGATAAATAGAAGCCAAAGGAATTCTTATCGATTATCTTTCTAGCAAAAATTCGAACAATAAAAAAGTGCGCACAATTCAATAAGGATGAAAATTGCAGTATGTGTAATCTTGCGATTTCCGCAGGTTATCAAGCACTTATCAAGGCGCTTGTTTATATTGAATTAGTTCGAGGATGGTTTGGAATATCTGGTGCAACGTGGAGATCAGGCTTACATAAACCACATAAGGGATATACATTCAGACGTTGCAGTGAAATGTAGAAACTTTCTTGTCAAAACAATAGGCGTGACGATAGATTTTGAAATACTCTTCCGTCATGTGGGTACACATTCACTATTTACGAAAAAACCTTCATTTCGATAATAAACGAGTTTAACGAAGTTTGAAGCCATTTTACTAATATTCTTTAAATAGTGCGCGAAAACAGCTCGCAGGTGTCATGGCGTCGGCTCTGACGTCACGCCTAGGTGAACATGTCATTGTGTCTATGCGTAGCGAAGAAAGTAAACAAAACATTAAATAAATTTGTGTCATAAAAATTAATTCCAAAGTTTATAAGTGGTGTGCAGTACCGCAGTGTAAAAACACATCAATAAGAACACCCAACAAAGTGTTTGTACATGTTCCAAGCAAGAAAATGATAGATGAGAGATAAGTGGTTGAAGCTCGCAAGGCGAAACCCGAACGACGTAGTCACGAATTGGCCACTTTATTTCTGTGAAGACCACTTGTGAGTATGTTATCCCATTATATTTATATTTCTCAAACTTAAAACGTTTGTTTGACGTGGAATAGTTGAAATATTGAGGCTATGAAATATCAAATTTATTGAGGTTATGTTTGTTTTGGTCTTGTCTATAATTCTTATTATTAATTTCAATGGTTTACTTTTCTTTTTGCAGTTGCCAGATGATATGGAAAATTATATGCAGTATCATGTGATGGGGTCAGTATCACAAGTACGTATAAAACCAGGATGTATGCCCCATAAATTCATATGCCAACATATGAAAGTTAAATAAACTCGCATGAGCTTGAAACTAGTTTGATTATATCTAAGTTAGTTGTATCTAGGGTGAAGATAAATACAAAATTCACTTACAAGGAAGTTTTCACGTTTCTAAACTCAGACGAGCAAAATTCTTGATTTGTTGCGAGGAAAACGCCCGACATCATTATATCAATCCTGGGAAAATTTGAGCTATTTGCCTCAACAAAGCTTGGTTTCATTGTTATAGTAGAGTGGAGTCGATAAAACACACGTGAAATAATAAAAGATCAATCCAAATGCGTAATCAGTAGTATTCACAACAACAAAACACAGAAAATGAGTGTATTGAGTATTGACTGACAGCGGTGTTCACCTAAGCGTGACGTCATGCGCTGTGATTGGTGTTTCAGTCAAAATGGCCGATTGCAGTATTTTTATGTTTTATTTTATTGAAAATGTTAATAATCTGAATTTTTTAAATAAAACTTAAGCAGTGTTTTGAATTTTTTTGATATGAACTTTCCCCTAAAACCATTATATCGACGATTTTTTGATACTGTCGTCGTGCATATTCTGTATTCGTTTTTGAAAACTTCTTTTGGAAATTCCTTTTTCATTTGCTGAAACACATTCATCATTTGAATGAATCAAACTATTATATAGACATCTTGTTTTTTAGTTTGGTATGTTTGACGTTTCAACTGGTTTTTATGCATACTATATTCCAATTCTGTCAAATTTGCCATGGAATCGACCCTAAATACCACTTTCTTGTGAATAGTTATATCATTACACATTAATTAATTTGTGGATGATCACACCTGGTTGAAAGCTTGTTTGTTTTGGTTTGATTAAATGGAATGAGATGAAATTATGAATTCAATGTCATTTACAAATTGTCTGTCCTGAACTTGAAACAAACTATTCCGAACATTAACATCCTCTTGATATTCTAAGCAAATCCCGTGAACCACAATAGCCTTGAGAAATTGAAAGCTGTCACTAAGTTGTCTAATGAATTAGGCATTGGGACAATTTTGTATTTATGAAATACATTCCTCTAGGGCCAATGAATCTAGAAATTAGTATTCAAAGGGAGTGAAATGAATACAATGGCCCTATTTGGTCCCGAATAAACGAGGATTTTGCTCACTTTCCCCGAATCGTTGCCGTCTTTTGGCAATTAAGAGAATGCCTAACAAAACATTCTAGACAGGTTTCGAAATAAAGTCTAATCTCTTCTGAAATTCCGTTAATAGGATGGTGATTAACAGAAGTTCATGAGAAAAATATGTTATTCCACTTTATTTATATTCATTATACAATTTTGGATTCTGGCAAATTTTGGAATATCTCAATACAAGGTGATATCGAATAGTGAAATCAAGTATTTTCCTAGAAGGGGGTTGATGAACTTTTATCTTAAATGAATATAATTACAGATATTTTGAGAATTGTACTGAAGAAACTATGCCGTTGTGGCTGAGAATAATATGTACTTATACATCGTTTTAATCTAATACTCTTTGTTTTTATACAACTTTTCCAAAACATTAAAACGCGTAGAAGCGGCGAAAAGTTTTTATGTTATTTAAATGGTAGCTTTGCATTCCTTTGTGGAAGTATTTCTCAAACAGAAATTCAGAACTTTTAAAATTATTGTTATTTGACGAAAGTAACATAAAAGCCCATTTATAAAACTATTTCCAAAAACCCTACCCCATGGCACTTTAAAGAAAATATATTAAAATGACTTGAAGAGAATTCTTGTTCTCAGTAAAAAAACATCACAAAAAAATTGGAATTAATATTTTCTCACATAATATCGTTTGAAATAAGAACAGCTTCTTTTGAATGTAGATCCACTACTTCAACTGTGATTTATTTTGAAATGTCAACTTCACTCCTGAGAAAAAGACCAAAAGCAGGATCAGTTGTGGGAAGAACTGCAGAAACTGAATCCAAAACAATATGAGGCAGAATCTCGAAACTACCAATTATCACTTTGATAAATTGGAAAAAGTGAAATTTGGTTTTGCATCCCATTTTTAATCAGGAATTCCTCGTAATTAATATAATTTTCAACCAAACGAAGAAAATAATTGAATTGTTCCTCTGATACACCAAAAAATTATTCTTAAGAATCCGCATCTTATACAGAAAGACAGACCTAATGAAACGAAAAAATGACGTTGGAATCAACGTTGGGCGCCAATGAAACGAAAAAGTTCCGAATAAAACAAAAATATATTAAATGACGCTGAAACGAAAAAAATGCTGGAAAATACAGTTATTGTCTAACTGACTGATTAAATTCGGCGATAAACTTAGCCAGTACCTACGCAGGGCTCTGTTACCTTGAAAATCTCAAGAAAATAAACAGTATTTTAATGAGAATAGAATAAAAAATTTTTAGGGCGCCACTAATTTTTTTTCCTAGAAGAAAATTAGAAATAAAATCGAATTTAATGGTCAGCTAACCTTTACACTGTTATTTCAAAAAACTAGAAGTTTCTGTGTAGTACATAAAACTATCTAAGTGAAACAAAAATGTTTATAATCATTATCATGGAATTTACGATAAAAGTGCAATAGAGGAGTTGGTAATCAACGAATAGGTACATAAATGAAAACAAAGATTTTGAACTAATAATAGGTATGTAGATGAAGCCTGACACTGTACGTTACTTATTGGTGTCCCAGTTCACTCAATCACCTAACAATAAAATGTGATTGATGAGGACGGACGGTCAGGGCGGGAAGTAGAGGTGTGTAATATGACACTTTCTAACCTTCAATGACGTTAGTAATGACGGTATTACATATATGGTTGTGAATAAAATTCTTCACGTCACGATTTCTTAAAGTTTTCACAATCTGTCACACGGAAATGTTTCAATTGGACGTCAGAAAGGGTAAAAAGTATTTTGTGATATTTCCCTACTTTTCGTTTTATTCGGTTGGTGGAAAGCAGCTGTGTCACACATGCAGCAAACGCTTTAGCAGCCCTTAACTATTAGCCGTCCTATAATAAAATTAGTTTACTTGTGAACCATTTAATTCCTAAATTGATGATCATTTGCATCCTTTCAGTTCTACTACCTATAAAGCGTGTTTCCTAGTTTTCTTTCAAACTATAATCAATTCTTACCTTTCAGTTCGATCTATTGTGAAGTGTGTTTTTTATCGATGCTATATTAAAGTTAGGTTTAGTTTAATATAAAACCCTATATATCACTACTTTATTGTATTGTCATCGGTCCTTGATGAGAGTGCAAAAAAAATTCAGAATAAATCTGAGCGTCAAAAGTGCATGAAAATCGAGTTCAAAGGTTGCGTTATAAATAGAACACCCTATAATATATTATAACTATATTGTATTGACATCGATCCTTGTAGTCAGTAGCCACCATTCCTCAAAGATCCGCAATTAAGCCCAATGAAAAGTTAATAAAAACTGGAAAATAACGCGAGCTTTTTAGTTTTTTTTTTCAACTTGAATCAATTATTGTAATAAATTCTGGGTACATATTGTTCATGTGTTTTGTTGCAGAACGTTAGGGTGTACTTCATTTTTCATAAGTCTGAATCTCTTATCAAATAATAACATGTTACAAAAATACTAAATAAAAATATCCAACACAAACACCTACATTATCATTGTAAGATGTCGTTATCCTTCCACTATTTGTTAGAACGATAAGAACATTAAGTGAAAGTCGTAAATAAGCATTATGAGAAAACTCGACGTTTCTTCTACAACTAAATCTTGTTTTATGAGATACGAGCAAATACGCGAGACTATTTTTTATATTATGTCTATCTAGAAGAAAAATGGTTTCGTTAATAAAATAGAATCGTTGAAATGAAAGTAAAATTTTTCATTGTGATATAGCTCTAATATCGTTATGAATTTGAGTTTTATAGACATTTTCCAGGTAATAAAAAAACAAAACTTTTAATGAAAGTTGTATCAGCCGTTACGGGCTTTAGTGGTAGAGACAAGTATTTTTCTAAACAAATTCGGAATCTGGAACTTTTTTTTTGGTCAATACTGCCACACCTCCCCCAATTTCCATAACATAAAACTGTGACATACTGTATATACATTGATAACAATATCCGTCTTGATGGCAGGAAAATATAGTACCAATACGCCGTTTCCAATTGGGTATTCAACTAAAAATATATTCTTTTTTATGCATAACATAGTTAATTCCAGAGGAATAGATTACATCGCACTATACTCATCCAAATTTAAACGAGTAGTTTTGTTTTATCCTCGATAAAAAAATCGTATTTCCAAAGATTATTACGTCATAAGTAGATATTGAAGTTGGGCACCAATTTTGGCATGTAATTTAATCATCACAAGGTAGTGTAGTCACCAAAAATGAAGGAGGGAATAAAAATTTCAGAATAAATTGCATTTAGTTTCGATTTTTGGAAGAATACAATGGGTTCAGTAAATATTAGTATATTATTAAACGAACAATTTATGATAGCCATAATTCACGATGGGTGACCTTTGCGTCACGAGCCGCAGGCGAGGGGCGCAAGTCACCCAAGTGAATTATGGCCATAAATTGCGAGTAGAATACTATACTTTGTCGACGACACTTAATTTATTTATTAATAAATAAAAGTCAGTAGCGATTTGGCATATTACTAACCTCAAAATGTTGTGGAATCTACTTCAAATAATTTGACATATATAGAGATGGACGATACTGTAGAAAGTATCAATACAACGTACCGTTATAAATATATTGTTTTAAAATACTTAATATTAGAAAATATCGTTATGAAAAGTAATTTTTTTTGTGTTGTATTTTCCACCTATTTTTCGTCTGTGTTCCCCATCCGGGCTATATTTCGGTAACTAGTAGTGGTATTTCTCTAATTTGCTTCTCTATACTTCTTAAGTACAGACTTTGGACTTATTTCTGTTGTAGTTTATCAATATTTCATTTTTTCAGATAAAATGTTGTTTTTTACATTTCAATTGATTTTTTGAAGTAGTGTGGCTGTAATCATGAGGTGATCAGAATCAGTACATGCTTCTCTGTATATTCTAACATCCACATCTTTCATTGATGACTGTTTCAAATATGACCCATTTATGTGAATGTTTCACCATTTCCCTGTTAGCTTGTATCGTTTGTTTTGTTCAAATTTTGTGCTGCTAAAAGTTCAATTTACTATAAATGTAACTTTCACATTGAATTACCTATTAAAAAGTAGTTTTATCAAAAAATTACAGTCTTTCCTTATGAAAACTTCTATTTCGCATGGAAATATCCATGATTTATTCCTTTATGTAAATGTTACAGCAAGTAATGAAACTTCAGAGTTTGAAATAATTTTCTTATTTGTTATTGAAATAAGTACTGGAAATTCGCTATAAGCTCCAATTATAAATTAATTCATAAAGGAGGAGTTCAAGAGGAAATTTCGGAAAATTATAGACAATCAATTTTCACAAAGCAGAACAGCAGATAAAATATAAAATTGATATGGTAGCTTTACAGGAAATAAGATGAAAGGAGATGGAGTTATGGAAAGAACAGGTACAAAGTATAGCATCGACTTGGTGAGAAACAGGGATAGCATGGAGTAGTAGTGAGGAAAAAATGTATATGCCCCAACAGAAGTCGCATTAGATGGAATACAAGAAACATTTTATGACAAAAAGAGTTACTGAAACAAGGGACAATAATATTATCAGGAGACCTGAATACACAAATTGGAAAAAAAACGGATATAACAGGTACGTATGTAGCCAGCATACCACCGTCACATGAGGTGATAAATATCAACCAATTGGTTTGAATCAACCAATTTCAACGAAATTAGTGTAATTGGAAAGAGTGTATAGTCTATATAGAAAGGACAAGGAGTAATAAATCATTCATTTAAGTAGATTTCATAGACGTACCAAAATATATTTTAAGAGGGTATACCGTAAGGTACATTTTGTATTGAACGAATGAGTTGCAGCTATGCTAAAGAATATACGATTTAGGTCAGAGGTAACGGGATGTACTAATTTTATTAAAAAAAGTGATAGAGGTACATAAATTTTAGTAAGTTTGATAAAGAAAGGCAACACAGTTTATTCATAATAGAAAACAAACCAATCTGTAACAATAGTTATTTGATATATTTTTGTATATATGTGTGTATAAATGCTGGATATACAGTTTCCAAATCTTGGCAAGATGAAAACATTAAAAGCGGAAGGCAGCAAGGCGGAAGGTTTGTCGTTAGGTTTGCAGCCACCATCTGGAAAAGGAAAAAGACTTATCATTGTCCATGTTGGAAGTTCTGAAGGTTTTGTTGATGGTGGATTATTAACTTTTATTTCAAAACGCATGGGGGACTATCACGAAGATATGAATGGGGATGTCTTCGAGGAATGGTTTGTTCAAATGTTGGATCTGATTCCAAAAGGGGCTGTTATTGTTATGGACAACGCAAGTTACCATTCACGGTTACGAGAAGCATTGCCTACAAGTCGTTGGCGTAAGGCAGAGCTTTTGGAGTTGCTTATTTCGAAAAATATTAAGTTTCCAAAAGATCCACTAAGGAAAGAACTTTACAGAATTGCAAAAATGAACAAGAATAAATACAAAACCTACATTGTAGAAGAAATGGCTTCTTCTCGTGGTATATCAGTTCTTCGACTTCCCCCTTATCATTGTGAACTTAATCCCATAGAATTAATATGGGCTCAGGTAAAGGGGGAAGTTACTACTTTTGAAATAAACGATCTTGTGAAATTGTTTGAGAGTGCTGTAAGTCATGTTAGTAAGGAAAATTGGACAAACTGTATCGAGCATGTTATCAAAGTAGAGGCAAATATGTTGAAAATTGACAATATTTGTGATGATTTAATCGACCCTATTATTATTAATGTCAACAACGATTCTTCCTCTTCCGAGTCGGATATAGAATAAAATGTAAGTAATAAATGTATTCCAATAATTATTTCTTTTCATTTTTTATTATATTATAATTTAAAACGTATTTTTTTCCCAAAATACACACCACTGCATTGCGTTATTGCTTATCTGCTAATCCTTTAACAATGAAGAAACCCTAAACTTTGCTACAACTGAAACAAATACGGGGTCAATCTACCTGGTTTTTAGATTTACGGAAGAAATGTAATTTAAAGTAAGAGATTTATCAAAAATTTCATGGTGCTCCCTGAAAAGGTTTTGCATACTTAATTAGGGTTTATTACTTCTTGTACTTTCTGTACAGACTATAGACTGATTAATTACATCTACTATGAAACAAATGCATTTAGTTTTAATAGTCATAGGTAGAGGGTACTTTTAAATGAGAAAAATTAAAACTTGTTTTTCTCAAAAAGTTTAATAAAAACACCTAATCATTGTGAATTATAATGAGACTGGATTAAATTCGTAACAAAATGGCGCAAACCGCATGTTGATAGCTTTTGTCGAAATCGAGATATAAATAAAAACGCATAAACTTAAGTAGGTAAGTATAGTATTGACTCACTCTGTATTATCACTTAAAATTAGATATATGACAAAAAGATCATCAAATTTGATGTCCAATTAAATGTTCAAATTGTTTTCCATCGTTGTCCACACAAAGCTGTAATCTATCGCGTTTAGACATAACAGCTGCTTCAATCTCAGCTGTTGATATGCTATTAATTGCGTTTCTAATGCGCTGTTTTATGTCATCTCGCGTGGTTGGTCTAGTTTGGTACACTAAATCCTTCAATTTTCCTCAAAGATTGAAGTCCAGACATGTTAAGTCTGGAGATCTGGCTGGCCATGGAAATATACTTGTCCTTCCAATCCATTTATTTGGATGACTTATATTTGAATATTCTCTAACTTGTCTTGAAAAATCTACGGGACACCCGTCATGTTGTACATCTTCTTGTTTGTAAGGAAATATCTTCCAATAGGACAGGCAATAGATTTTCCAAAAAATCCAAATATGTATCGCCATTTGAAGTTTCATCAAAGAAATATGGACCTACAATCTTTCCATCAACTATACCACACCAAACATTAATACTCCATCTACCTTGAAGCTGCACTTCCTCCATCCAGTGCGGATTTTCTTGAGCCCAATAATGCGTATTATGCAGATTAACACCACCCGCACAATTAAACGTAGCCTCGCTGCCCATAAAATATTTGATATGATATGCGGTTCTTCTTCTAGCAGACCTAACATCCAATTGCAGTAATTGCATCAAAATCTCTCTCATGTAAAGATTGGTGAAGAACTACATGATAAGGATGCAGTCTAAAAAACAGAATAATGAATAAAGTGTTTGTGAAAAAGAAACCACTATATTTGTTAAAACTCAAAAAATCCACAATTGTTTCACAAGATAAATATTGCATAAGTATTTCCAAGAAACGGATAAAATGATAAAAGCGCCGTGTTGCCGTTTTTATCGGAATATTAAAATAACATTTGAATCTAAAGTTTAAAGATAGTTAGTTACAAGTTTC